>CAJQZJ010032670.1:2718042-2780065 GCA_907164525.1 Lophiomys imhausi
GGGGAAGAAGCGGTTACTGTGGGTGTGTATCTGAGGGGGGAAGAAGCAGTTACTGTGGGTGTGTATTTGAGGGACATTTCTCACCTTGGCCACCTCTTGTCTTTTCTCTCCTTTTTGACTTAATGCCTCAGACCCACTGTGTCTTCCTTTCCAGGCATGATGGACTGAATCCTCTGAAATTGTGAACCAAATGTTGCTGTCTCCCCTTTAAGATGTTTCACTTCCGTCTTTGATTACAGCGAGAAGGTCAGCCTGGCATGTTGTGTTGCTTGACTGGGACAGGGAACTCTCCTACTTCCTGTGGTGTGAGCTTGTCCACAGCAGCCTTTATCTGCATGTGTGCAGATGCCCAGAGCTCTGTGGGACTTCCTGAGCTAATGACATCTCTGTATGGAAATTCTCAGTGTTTTCTTGCTGCATTGTGTCTGTGTTCTCATTAATAATATGCAACAGAGTTTACAAGAGAATGGATGAGCCCTGGTTAAGACAAACCTGTCTGATGGGCTACTGACCTTTTGACTTTGGTGTTCTACTCACCATGAGGCAACTGGGCCACAGGGCAGTTCGTCTTTCTGCCTTATCTCTTGAATGGCAGTGAACCTTCTTGTTCCCTGATGTCAGGCCCAGAGAGGCAGGATTTATCCCACGATCAGTTCCAAGGGGGACATTTCATTTGCTGAGATAACTCATCAGTGGGATCCAGTCCATCCCATTGCTTTGTCCCATATAATGTCTAAAGGCATAAGTGATTAAAAAGGAGATGAAAACCATCGTCTTGGATACATATGGGATGGGATAAAGTAGAAGTGTTTCAAATATGGCACAGGGTTACCCTGATACAGCGTTGTCCAAACAGACACTCAGAAGGACTTAGAACAAAGTAGGAAACCAAGTGGAGGCTAGAAGGCACTAGAGCAGAAGAAACTTGCAGAGCTCAAAGGGCTCAGGTGAAAGTTTGAGTCTTTTGAGAGGGCTTGGCCTCCCCCACAGTTGCCATACTGCAATTACATGCAATGGAGATGCACCATTTTCAATAACCTTCTAAGAAATGGGAGAAAAGTCAACGTGGCTGACTGTAATTCATGTTCACACTGATCATAACCAAGGAAAAATTCAACCTACCTTTGGCTTCCCTCAAAAGGAGAAAGTTGAATCCTGAAGCTACTGCCTCATGCCCAAAGACCTCATATCTCCTCCAGAAGAGAAGCTAGCACAGTGCTTCCCGCCATCCTCACAGCCAACCCCTGACATCCGTGCTCTCACTGGACATTCCAGTGAGTCAGTGCTGGTCAGATGCTGTGTTTCCCAGCAGCTAGGAGGGAGGATCTGCAACACTCTGGTCATAGAAACATGATGCATGTTACACATGGTACAAATGATGGCTATGGCACGAATATGCCTCCACAGTGATGCCAAATGGCAATGATGTGAACTGACTGCATCTGTGATTTAATCCAAAACTTGGGGATATGGCCTTGAAGCTGTACTTCCATTCACCACAGATGCTGCGCGAGTCAGCAGAGAGCACAGGAAAACTGTTGATCCCAACTTCTGTTAAACAGGGGAATGTTGTTCGGTGCTACTGCATTCGACTTACAGATAAAAAGGCACAGGGTGGATATTTGGGTAATAACTTTCATTTTTTCATTATAAATTTAACTAGGCTTATATCAAGAATATATTAGAAGATAACATGATTAGTGTGTTTGTGTATGTGCGTGTGTAATGTGGATGTATGTGTATCTGTGTGTGGCGTGAGTGTATGTGGTGTGTTATGTGTGAGTGCATGTGTGTGCATGCGTGCATATTGTGTATGTGTGCATATTTGTGTTTGTGTGAGTGTATGTGGTGTGTGTGTGTTTGTGTGAGTGCATGCTTGTGTGTCTGTGTGAGTTCATATGTATGTATCTGTCTGAGTACATATGTATATGTCTATGTGAATGTGTGTGTGTGTATGTGTGTACCATGAATTTGTACCTGAATTGTCTTTGACTGAGCTGTTTCTGAGATCTCAGGTAAGTTAAGTGAACAGTGAAGAACACAATATCCAGGCGCTGCCATCAGTACCCATAACCACCACAGCCCCACACAGTGAGCTCCTGATGTTAGTCCTGGGAACTAACACTCTCAGGCACCAGCTGTGTATCCTGAGGGAGGACAGAGGCACCAGGCTCTCTGTGCCTTTCTCTACCCCTAACAGGAACAACAACAGAGGGAAGGGCCTCACTATTCTCAGTCACTCAACTCTGGACTTCAGGCCAGTTCCTCAAGAATAGTGCTCCCAATGACAAGTTTGAGAACTTCAACTGGAGCAATGGCTCAGCAGTTGAGAACACTTTCTGATCTTGCAGAGGACCCAGGTTCAGTTCCCAGCACCCAGTCACCTGGAACTCTAATTCTAGGGGGATTTCATTACTCTTCTGATGTCTGCCGCCTCCTGCATGTGGACAATACCAATACAAACTCACAGGTAGAACACTGTATACATAAAGTAAGTATTTATAAAAAGATTAAAAAATACTTTGGTTTACAATATTAATATTCTGACAGTGAAATAAATTTTCAGGATGGTACAGCACGGACAGGTGTCTGGTCCCATCTATTCAGTATTGGATTAGGCAGACTAAACATTGTCACCATGGAGACCTTGCCTGAGGAGTTCTTAAGAGTAATTCCCATCCTTAAAATTGAACATCTATGGTGTTTGATATTAGTAGTCAATTTAATTGGCTCTGGGTTCAAGCAAGAGACATACCTTTGGGGGGTCTGTGAAGACATTTTTAGAAAGGATCATCTGAGGTATGAGGATCCCTAGCCCCATGTGGGAAGCATTTTCTGGAAGCCCAGATAGAAAGAGGTCTGAGGGGAGAGCAATGTCGACTTTTATCTGCCACTTTCATGCCTTGAACTGAGCACAACTACCTTGTCACCACCATGATGCCGACCTCCTCCTCTGACATGAGAAGCCATTTTCTCTGTTTTCCACATGGACTGAAGACCAGTGGCCCTCTGGCAGTCCTCCAGGCCACCAGCATCAGATTGGGACTGTAGTTATCTGGACTGAGAAGCCGTCATATTCCCAGCTTCACTTGTGTGGAGATAGCGTTGTCCAGCTGGCCAGGTGAGATCATGTAAGTCAATGTAATACATGCGTTTGTAATATATTAACATTTCATTGGCTCTGTTCCTGTAGAGAATCCCAGCTAACACACTGGCCCTGTTTATATTGTTGTTGCTTCAAAGACAATTCCTGGATGTTCATCGGTGAATGATTTTAATAGCCATAATCATGATATAGCAATTTATGCTTAACTTTCACAAAACTTAGCTTCCTGGGCCAATGATGTGAAGCTTAGGGTTGTTCCAATCCTGTAAAGGCCCTAGAGATTCTAGAGTGAGTCATTCAAGCTTCCAGGGAGGGTTAGATTGGGACAAAATCACATAGTACTATCACTTCAAGTGTAATTGCCCTTTTCAGAAGTCTGAAACAGAGTACACCACAGCACAAGTGGAGCATCAGCAATGACTCCTGTTGGGTGGACTAGTGCTCATAAGTGGGACTCCTCATACTCCACACATGTCTGCCAGGAGGATGGCAGGGTTTCCTGGTGTAATCAGGCTCATGGTACTCAACTTTTCCAAAGAGTTCCCTATGTATCTGTTTTAACCAGGCTCCAAGAATCCAGAGAAAGGAGGAGAATGCATGGAAGACAACAGAGAAAGTATCTACCTCACTCCCTTTGACCTGCCCTCTCCCTCCTGCCCAGTGGCACTCACTCATGTGGACAGAGCTTTCTGATAGCCACAAAATCTGAAAGAACATGACTGACATTTCT
The DNA here is from genome assembly GCA_907164525.1 of Lophiomys imhausi. Lineage (NCBI taxonomy): Eukaryota > Metazoa > Chordata > Mammalia > Rodentia > Muridae > Lophiomys > Lophiomys imhausi. The sequence continues at coordinate 2,721,879 of CAJQZJ010032670.1, forward strand.
GGGATGCAGGGTTACCTGAACACAGAATAGAATCCAATCTGGGCCAGCTGGGTCAAAGACCTCATGCCCCCACCTGGCTCATGAATGAGCTTTTCCAGCCTCACAATTACACAGGGAACATTTGATTTACCCCCATTGAATTTGTGCTGTGCCCATCCTGACCTCCATTCAAAATGAATGGAGGGACAGCTTACTTCCAGGTGTTCAGACTGACATCGTGGAGCCAACATCCGACTTCTGTCTCCTCCATTCTTGTCAGCATTGTAGCACCAATACCTCTCCCAGTTCTGCCACCCTGGTTAGAGTTCAATCCACTCACATTGTATTCCTACACACAGTACTGGAGAGCCATGGACTCTTCCAATAGAGTTGATGGTGGGTGGCTCAGGAAGCTGGGGTGAGGGGTAGGGAGCATTCAACAGTGTAACTCCCATGACCTAGTTCCCATGACTGTCAGCTGCCAGTAGTTGTCTCTTAAAGGAAACAGCACATATTTCACCATGAGACTTATCTGTTCTCTCAATGGGCGAGAAATCAGCCTTTGACTGAAACCATCAGCCTGGTCCATGACTTTTATCCATTATTCACAGGATAGCCCAGTGTCGAAGTGCTGTAATGGGATGACACTGCTGCTGAAGCCTGAGGGAAACAAGAGGATCACAAGGTTTGGATCCTTGTGGATGTGATTAGGTCCCCAGAATGACAAAAGAAGCTGTTTGGCTCTTCAATGATGTATTCAGATGCCAGATAGCTGGCAACCAGGAGTAACCTCTCAGCAGACATTGCTGGTGCCAGTACTGAGACCTCAGCCCCAGAGATGTGCAGTAAAGATATTTGTGCTTACTTGATGCACTGTTTCTGATCAGGGCTTGGCGTGACCAAGGCCCTGAGATACACTTACCTTCTGAGATTCTGGGCAGCAGAATGGTTCCCACACACTCAATCACCTGGGAGGTAGAGGCCATCGAGTCCCACGTTAAAGGAGAGGGATGTGAGCTGCTGAGGACATGGGCATCTCTTGAGAAGCCAAAACTGGATTTTCTGGCAACACTTTGGAGAGCAGCAAAGAGTGTGGAGAACCATCAAGAACATGCACAAGTGTGGCTCCATCTCAAGGCCCCAAGTCATCAAAGGATTCATCCTTATGGCTCCATACTCAGGGTACCAGGCTGTAAGGATCTAGGACTATTGGATCAGACTATGATGGCCTCAAATCTCACTTCAGCAAATGGCGAGCAAAGCAACACTTGTCCCGGATGGAGCTCTGTGATCAAGTCCTAGCACCATCATGAGCAAGTCCACGTGTGATTCCATGTTCATGACACCTTGCACATGCATGTGCTCAGGCTGATGTGGTGCCTGGCTAATAATTCCACATTCCTTTCTTCCTGGACTGCCTGGACAGCTCCTGCCTGCCTGAGTACATTATTAACAGAAAACACTTGACTTCACTTTTCCCCAGGACTGGTGAGGATTAATAAGGAGAGTTGAAAGGTGCCTTTGGGGCAAAGCTGGCTGAGTGGGAGGAAAACAGCCCTCCTGATCTCAGATGGACTTACGTTTCCTGTGGACATGCCCAAGGCTGTTTCTGTCTGGCTTTCATGGTGAGTTATGTCATCCGGATCCAGGCAAGGGAAGAAGATGGCACAGGAGGTTAAAAGGAGTGAAGGGGAAAATTGATTTTTCAATTGAAAGTGTCCTTGCATTGATAACAGACAGCCCCAAGATTATAAAGCTTCCAAGTCCATGTCCACTGCAACCACCTGGAATTCATTTAGCTTTTTCTTTTATTCCTAATGAAAAGATCAGGATTAACAGCTAGCTAAACAAATTTATGTGGGATTGGGTTCTCTGTAGCTACAAATGTGTGATTGTTGCAGTTTGTCATTGCAGTTTTGCTAGGGACAAATGTAAAGCAACAAACAAGAAAGTAGTTGAAGCCTGGCTCTGATACAGAACAGTGGGAGGCAGAGCCCCAGTCCTCACGCAGCCACACCTCAGCAGCGGCCTTCTACCTTAGACAGAGGCGGGACATCTACTCCATTACTGTCTCCTAACCATGCAATTTTTGTGCTGGGGCTTAGGGGTAGAAGCAGGCAGGGCTAGGGATTTAGTGCATGTTTCCCTGGCAACCACTATGCTGTGATTTTGATGTCCTTCGGAAGATGGTGGAGGGAAACAGTGCCTTCCTTGGTTCCTGCAGATGATCTGCACCGGATTTCAGTTGGACATTTGCACACATTGGCTAGTTCGCTCAGAGAAAGAAAACCTTTCTTTCTTTTTTTCTGGAACTGGGTTTTGAACCCAGGATATTGTGCATGTCAGACAAGGCAAGCACTCGGCCACTAAGCCACATTCCTAACCCCTCCCGTAATTTTAATTTTGAGGCAGTGTCATGTTAAATTGCCCAAGCTGGGTATTTTACTTTGATTCAAGGTCTCTCAGTACTAGGTAGGCCACTAGAGACTTACTACATAGTCCAGGCTGGCCACAAACCCAAGGCAATCGTCTGCCTCAGACTTCTAAGTGCTGGGAACATAGGTATGCACTACCATGACCTGTCCAAGGTGGCACCCTAGTAGTAGGGTTGACAGGCCTGTGCCAGCAGGCAAAGCTAAGCTTTCTGTTCTTCATTGTGCAGTGAGGCCTGACTTGAGTAGCTAGAAAACAGGGGGCCTCTCACTTTTTCATCCTTCGAAGTCCAGTCTTCCCATTTTCAGATGTATGTACTGAGGGGCCCCAGGCAGGTTCTGTGGCCACTTCTTATCCTTGTCCTAAACTTATCTTCTTCAGACAATTTGCAAGGCAACGGCCTCTGTTCAGGGCTCTTATCACTTCTTAAGTTGGAGATAACCTTTTCCTTTCTGAAAGGAGTATTGACCTCACCAGACATAGTTTTGATACAGATTATTTTCTGGAAGTAACTTTTAATTTAATTCTTTTTTCATACACTGATACACATGAACTCATATATTACTGTGGCAACATGAACAAGGCCAGCACAGATTCAAGCCAGTTAAAACCCCAGCACTGAGGAGGGAAATGGAGTTGGCTATATCCTTTCTGATGAGCGCACCATGCATGGTTGACTCGTGCCCATGGGAAGACTCTAATTTTTAACAGAATCGTCCCTTTAAAGGTCCCATCTCCAAGTGATTTCCCACTCTGCAGTACAAGGTCACAGTTTTAGAATATGCACTCTGGGGAACTTAGACTGAGATGCATTTGAGAAGCTCTGAAGGTCCCTCACCCTTGACTTGGGCCACCCCATGCCCACAGAAGCCCTCAGGGTGATGGGTCTGTTCTCACACAAAGAATGTGCTCCTTTCTAGCTCCTCCATTCCATTTCAGCTTCAGCTGTTCTCTCTCCACTAGACATTTGCTTTTACCACTGAAGGACATGCTTTATGGACATGATTTATAAACTTTTTAGTATATATGTCTTTACTGTAAACAACCTTGGACCATTTTAGGACTAGACAGGAAATAAGGAAATATACCACAGCAAATGTGTGCTTTGGTGTCAGCTTTAGGTTTAATGCATTGTGTTTCAGTTGGAGTCAAGTTCGTGGCTTTTTCGTTTTTTAACTATGACTGGCCATATGCTTTAGTCACTGCCACTTCACACTCACCGCAAGGCTTCCAGAAACTCTGCCTCTCCTGGACCAGAATAGGAGTAAAGTCTTCCCCAGATCCCCTGTGCAGCCACTCGAATGAGTGGGCAGAGATGGAGGGCTTTGGGCATTGGACATTGGAGAGTCTCTATGTTTTGTGACTTATCTTCTTCCAAACCATGTGTTGGTCTCAGCCACAAGAAATAGTATTAGAGTTAGTCCTTTGAAGAGTGAATGGGTCACATGGTGATGCTTTCTTCTTGAGATTAATTTTGTTGTGAGAAGTCCGAGGAAGCAGTCACACCTCTTCACCCAAGAGCAAAGGTCTAGAAAATAAAACTTAAAACCTCAAACCAGGATGATCTTAGTCTGCTTTGTTTTACTGTAGGAGAATGCCACAGGCTGTATAACTTGTAAGGAAGGAAGCCTTATTTGATTAGTGCCCCGAGGTCTGACTTAAAGAGCTGCACCTGACACAGGCCCAGTGACCATAAGTAGAAAGCAAAAGGGAAACATTATGAATTGAAGCATGTAAGAAAGGGTTAGGGCAGATTTTACAGAAAAAGTATTCCTCATTTACCAATGTAACCACATATTAAAGATCTCCAATCAGCACTATTGGACCAGGGATTAACTAACCTAAGGCTTTAGAGAATATCTTCAAAGACACCACCACACACCATGTCTGCTGCTTGGCTGTCCAGTCTTCACAGTTCTGAGAGATGAGCCTTTGGTTTCTGCCATTGCACACACCCATAGTGTTTGATTGGGGCAGCCAGAGCTGGAGTAGCCCAGTGTGAAGACAGAGGATGTCATCTGTAGAATTCACTTTCAAATTTCCCCTACAAGCTAGCTATGGGTAAGAATAACTTCTCACTGCAGTGGGGCACTGACAGAGAACTGAGGGTGTGAACAGAGGGCAGGGAGACCATGGGAACTTGGAATGACCTTCTCTATTTCACTGAAGCTAAAACTTCTCTAAAGTAAGATTTATTAAAATTTAAGCCCCAACAACCCCAGGAGAAAGGTTTGAGCCCCCAGGCCTTCTTGCAGCCTTCTTTGCAGCCCTCTCAGTGAAGCTCTCTGCCATTGAACTTCAGATCCATCCATCATGTGTCAAAATAAATGCAGCTTCTTGGTTACGGAATACCTTCTCATCCCTCATGCCCACAGACTTCACAGCCATCCCCACCTTTAGTCTGCACCAGAAGAAAGGAGCTGTGATCTCAACGTTGCAAGCTTTTATTTACCTTATCTGTAATATAATTAATAGATGACTGCTTGGAGATCAAGGTGCTTTGAAAGGGAATGAGACAGCCTTGTATGAAACTTGCTCTTTTGAGTCTGCCCAGGCCCCTATCAAAGTCTGCCTGATAATTTCATGTAAATCCTGGTGTTCCCAACCGGAATCTTTTAACCTGAGCGCACCGTTCTTAACACACTACATTTCAAAGACAGCGAAGGTTGGTCTAATGTGTTACAGAATTTCATTAAAATTGACCAGCAGAAAACCACACAGATTTCTTAAAATTAATATAAAAGCTCATTCTCAAGTCATTCTCTCAGGTCCCCCAATCTCTCAAAAGGGCTAGAAGTAGCAAACCAAGTCCCCAGTGTCAGAGGGTCTGGTTTCCTCCAGCTTGAGCCTTGCCTGGAATTTTTGGATTCCTGACCTGCTGGGACATCCTCCATGATGACATTAGATTCTACAGTTCATCCTGTGAACCTCTGGTGTGTGTCTAGACATAATAGTGCATACTTTCTCTTCTAATCAGTCATCAGTGTATCCTGTCTCCTGCTATTAAAAAGAGAGCTCATTGGGGGATGGGGAAATGGTTCATTTGGGAAGTTGCTTACTATGAAAGCCTGAGGACCTAAGTTTGGGTCTCTGGGACTGACATACAAACAAACAATAGCTGGACATGGCATGCAGAAAAACGGCACAAAGATAAATGCTTGTCATCTAAACATGAGCACCCAAATGAATAAAATAACAGGCAGGCAGGGTGGTTAGTTCTCTTGCCATGGGTTTTGTTTCTGAGTTTTAGAATAGACTTGGCAGCGAAGGTCATGGTGCCTCAGTAGTTAACAGTACAGACCTAGCACTGCTGGGAATAATGCCTCACTTTACTTGAACCAAATCCCATTAACTTACATGCAGTCTTGAGGCTCATGCACCCGCAAGGATACTGCTTCTCAAGATGGCCGCATTTGTACATCCAAGGATGGTGATGTGGCCATTCCCGTGGGGAGACACTAGCCATCTATTACAGTTTCTAAGCCTATGGAGAAACTCAGAGGCTCTTCAAGGCTTTCTTTAGAATGTGGGGTGACTTCTCCCTATTATTTAGCCTCTAGGTCCCTGGAAGGTCTTCTTCTCTGTGTCCCCACCTACTCTGTGATGCTGTGGTACATACGGTGTCACCTTTATCTAGTGAAGCTCAGGAAAGCAGATCAGCAACCCCAGGAATGAAAGAAGGGAGCTGGCACTCAGCCTAGAGGCTTCTGATAATTGATTTGCTCCTAAAATTCGAGACTTGAGGGCAGCCTTCGAACTTACTCATTTGGCATCACCCTTCCCTGGCTTCAGGATTCGGTCATTAGATTAGACCTGCTGAGTGACTCTGGGCCTCCTGGTCTACCACGAGTTGCTGTCCTTGCAAGCACACGCATGTATGAGTATACACATCCATGCACCTGTACATCCGTGGGTCCACAGCTGCCCACAGACACATGCTCACTCATGTTGTCAGTTGTCTGGGAATGCTGACTTTCCTGGACACGGACCTGAAGTTTGGATGGTGGAGCTTTTCATGCCCACACCATTCTTTACCTTCCCACCTCCTTATCTGTTGCCTTTGAAACTACCCTGGACCCTTGTTTGAGTATAGACTGCCCACCTCATGCCCTGGCAGGCCCCTGACACTTTCTGGACCCTATTGCTGTCTCTGAAGATTGACTACTTAAGATACAGGGTGGGGGCAATGTGGATGCCTTCTTGGTTCTACTGAAGGGAGAAGCATTGGTGAATAAGGAGCTGAGCTGTACAGCAGGACTCTCAGTAGAGAAGAAGGACCCGGGGCATCTTTTCCCTCTACTTAGTCATGGTCGTTATTTAATAAGCAAATGTCTGGGGCTCACTGGGGCTTGGGGAAAATCTCCGCTCCCCCATCTACACTCAGGTTCTGCTGCTCCTTAGGAGGGGTCTGTTCCTAAAGTCCCAAACTACTTTGTGGGGTCTGATGAACAGGAGGAACCAAAGAAAGAAAAGGAGACAAGGAGGAGGAGTGGCAGGTCTGCTGTGGTGCATCCTGAAACCTGGACCAAAGACACGCTGACAACCTGGCTCATCTTGTAGTGCAGGGGTCCTGACCCTGGGACCTGCAACTGGAAGCAAGAACTCAAAAACAAAGAAGAAAGAAGGAAACTGTAGCACACTTGGCTCTATCTATCCCACAGGAGAGGGGGCCTCTGTGAGGTGGGGCTACAGTGAAGGGGCCATTGTAGGAAGGCCTGTAATGTGGGGTATGTCTGTTTCAGAGTTCTTTCTTAGGGGTTGTGAGGGGACAACCACTCCATGGGGGCTAGAGGGATATTATTTGGGAGGGTGGTGTTTAGGAGGGCTGGTTTCATTTATTGTATTTGCATTTCCTCTAGACTGAGGTCTTTTGAGCCTTGTTGAGCATAATTTCTGGAGGTCTCCTGTTGGCTGGGTAGCTGGTGGCCTTTGCAAGTCTTTTACACGAGGGATTAAAACTATGGAGGAAGGATTTCTCCAAATTGTTTTTAGAATATTGTGTCCTGGTAGTAATGTCTTGCAAGAGTCCCAGAGCAACTTTAATATGAGGATCAGCCAGCTTCATTCCTCCCATCAGAGGCTGAAATGAGGACCTCTCTAGTCTCAAAAGTCCCCCATTCCAATCTTCCTAGGAGCTCTTTGTGCCTGAATTATCACAGACCCAGGGTCAGCAATGGGGACCCCTATCCCATGAGATCTAGATTCTCCTTGAGGGACTCGGGAGACTAAGGTGCCAGAACTCCATCCAGGTCCTGGAAGAATAGAGCCAGCAGCACAGAAGAGGACCCCAAAGACTTCAAGTCACTTATCAAGTGTCTGCATCACCCAGACCTCCATGCCCTGAGTGGTGAAGCATGCTTGCTCCTTCTGCACTGCTTGCATGAGCTGGGCCACAGCTCTTCTCTGCAACTGGTTGACCATTATTCGCAACAGTTGATGGAGATAAAAAGATTACAATGAGGAACAGATAGATGCACAGTAGTTCCCCTGGAATTCTCAGCAGTTTCTATCCTGACCCTGGAGTGTTCATTTGGGGGGACACTTTGAGCCTGAAGATCCTATGTGCTCATCACATGGCAAAGTAGAGCCTGGGTGTGAAGGAAAAGGAAACTTTAGGTGGAAAAGGTGCTATGGAGAATTGGGGACTATGGAAACCAGGTACCAAAGGAAGGGGGCTTGTTTTTTTTTTTTTTTACATTTTTTCCTTTATTTTTTATTTCTTCAAGTTACATCTCAATCACAGTCCCCTCCCTATTCCCCCTCCAGTCCCACCCTCCCAACCTCAACCTCCATCCTCTTCCCTTTTTTTTTTTTTATGTTTAAGGTATGTCTTATTTCCCCCTACAGTTTCTCCTTTCAGTCCAACAAATGGCTCTTTCTCTTATAATAATAAATACAATACAGTACAACAGAGGTAATTAGGCCAAAGTTATGAGGGTTATATGGCTTAATGTACATTCCCAATGACCAGTCCATATGTATTTGGTACCTGACTTTAACATTCTACTATCTAAACATCTCCATGAGTTTAAAGTTCTATATCTGACTCAACATTCATACTAATTGCAACACAATTTTAAAAGTATCTTCTTAAATCTATAACACTCTCTTGACTCCTAAACAACTTAAAATTTAATTATGAGACTCTAGCTATCTGTTCTTCAATCACCTCAGAGACCTGAGAGGGATAAATATATCTGATTTTATAGGAAGTACAGGGTCTGCAGCTTCCCAAACTAAGAAATGACATACCAGTGGCTGCCTGGACAGTTCCCATTTTCTCTCCATACATTACAGCATCGCTCTTCAGTCGTTTGGCCCCGCTTTTCTGACAGACATTGATTGTAGAGCAGGGGTTATGAAGGACTTACCTACCCTGTCTTGGCAGAGCTAGGCTGTCGACTTACCTGCTTCTAGGTTTTGTCCTTTTTGGACAGCATTCTGTCTACAGTTGGAGCAAGGGGCTTTTCCTACCAAGAGATAGGCTTGCGACTAATTCAATCATCTCCCACTGGAGATTCTTCAATGCTCATCTTCTACTTGGAGGAGAATAGGAGGTGCTGTCAGGAGTTGATATGTCTTGATATAAAAAAATCTAAAGTTGCGAAAACATCTTTGAATGCCATATTCTGCAGATAACTTGAGGTTTTTGAAGAGGCCCTACCTATCTCTTATATTAGGGTAAGCAGATGTTGCTTGTCTCTTAGCAGGTTTATTTCTGATTAGCTTAGCAAGTAACTATAATAGGCTGTCATAGTACCTAACAGAATGACTGGCTTGCATAACCATTAGTTTGCATTTCTTAATTATCCTAAACAGTTCATGACAGTTAGTAGTAAAAGGCTGAAACATCACATTTCATTTTTTTTCTTTACCTCCTAACCCTTCCATCCCATTTCTCTGGGGTGGGGTGTCCTTATATAACAGTCCTTCATCTCAGTTGAGAGGTCGTATGAGGGCCAAGAGCCTCTTCATTCATTGGGGATCTATGAAGCAGTACCATCAGTGAAAAGTGTCTCGTTGCCTGGGAGAGAGAACTACTAAACAAACAAATCAATAAGCATACAATAGATAAAAAGACTAAAAAATAGAAAAAAATATAACTAGTATATAAAAAATAAATAAAAAATAAAAATTAAAAATAAGAAGTCTATGTCCAAGTTCCCTTTGGTGTGTTAGTTGTAGTATTGATACCTTCTACTATATAGCTAAAATCCTACTATAAGTGAATAGATGCCATATGCGTCCTTCTGAGTCTGGGTTAGTTCACTCAGGATGAGCTTTTCTAGTTCCATCCATTTGGCTGCAAATTGCATAATTTCATTGTTTCTGATAGCTGAATAATATTCCATTGTGTAGATGTACCACAGTTTTTTAACCCATTCTTCGGTTGAGGGACATCTGGGTTGTTTCCAGTTTCTAGCTATTACAAATAAGGCTGCTATAAATATAGATGAGGAAACTTCCTTATGATTCCGTGAAGAGGCATTTGGGTGTATACCCAGAAGTGGTATGGCTGGGTCCTGAGGCAGAGCTATTCCAAGTTTTCTAAGATATCGCCAGACTGACCTCCATAGTGGTTGCACAAGCCTGCACTCCCACCAGCAATGGAGTAGGGTACCCCTTTCTCCACACCCTCGCCAGCATGTGCTGTCATTTGAGTTTTTGATCCTAGCCATTCTGACAGGTGTGAGATGGAATCTCAGAGTCATCTTGAGTTGCATTTCTCTGATGATTAAGGATGTTGAGCATTTCTTCAAGTGTCTCTCAGCCATTAGGGATTCCTCCTTTGTGAATTCTCTATTTAGCTCTGTCCCCTATTTTTTGAATGGATTATTTGGTTTCTTGGCATTTAATTTCTTGAGTTCTTTGTAGATTTTCGATATTAGCCCTCTGTCAGATGTGGGGTTGGTGAAGATTTTCTCCCAGTCTGTAGGCTGCCGTTTTGTTCGAATGACAGTGTCCTTTGCCTTACAGAAGCTTTTCAGTTTCATGAGGTCCCATTTATTGATTGTTGATCTCAAGTCCTGAGCTGTTGGTGTTCTGTTCAGGAAGTTGTCACCTGTGCCAATTAGTTCGAGGGTTTCTCCCACTTTTTCTTCTAGTAGATTTAGTGTGACCGGCCTTATGTTAAGGTCTTTGATCCACTTGGACTTAAGTTTTGTACAAGGTGATAGGTATGGGTCTAGCTTCATTCTTTTACAAATGGACATCCAGTTGGACCAGCACCATTGTTGAAGATGCTGTCCTTCTTCCATTGTGCCGTTTTGGATTTTTTGTCAAAAATTAGGTGGCCATAAGTGTGTGGGTCTATTTCTGGATCTTCAATTCGATTCCATTGATCTACTGGTCTGTTTCTATACCAATACCATGCTGTTTTTACAACTATTGCTCTGTAGTACAGCTTGAAATCTGGGATGGTAATACCTCCAGATGTTTTTTTATTGTACAGGATTGATTTAGCTATTCTGGGCTTTTTGTTGTTCCATATGAAATTGAGACTAGCTCTTTCCAAGTCTATAAAAATTGTGTTGGTATTTTGATAGGAATTACATTGAATCTATATACTGCTTTTGTTAGGATGGCCATTTTTATTATGTTGATTCTACCTATCCATGAGCATGGGAGGTCTTTCCATCTTCTAAAGGCCTCTTCCATTTCTTTCTTCAAGGGCTTGAAGTTCTTGTTGTACAGGTCCTTTACTTGCTTGGTTAGAGTTACCCCCAGGTATTTTATGTTGTTTGTGGCTATAGTGAAGGGGGTTGTTTCCCTTATTTCTTTCTCAGCCCATTTGTTTTTTGTAGAAAGAAGGGTTTCTGATTTTTTTGAATTAATTTTGTATCCAGCCACTTTGCTGAAGGTGTTTATCAGCTGTAAGAGTTCTCTGGTGGAATTTTTGGGGTCGTTTATGTATACTATCATATCATCTGCAAATAGGGATAATTTGACTTCTTCGTTTCCGATGTTTATCCCCTTGATCTCCTTTAGTTGTCTTATTGCTCTAGCAAGAACTTCAAGTACTATATTGAAGAGATATGGTGAAAGTGGACATCCTTGTCTTGTCCCTGAGTTTAGAGGAAATGCTTCAAGTTTCTCACCATTTATTTTGATGTTAGCTACTGGCCTGATGTATATTGCCTTTATTATTTCTAGGTACGGCCCTTGTATGCCCGTTCTCTCCAGAACTTTTAGTATGAAGGGGTGTTGAATTTTGTCAAATGCTTTTTCTGCATCTAGCGAGATTATCATGTTGTTTTTTTCTTTCATCTTGTTTATATGGTGAATGACGTTGATAGATTTTCGTATATTGAACCATCCCTGCATCCCTGGGATGAAGCCTACTTGATCATGGTGTATGATACTTTTGATGTGTTCTTGAATTCGGTTTGCTAGTATTTTATTACATATTTTTGCATCTATGTTCATGAGGGAGATTGGTCTGAAGTTCTCTTTCTTTGTTGGGTCTTTGTGTGGTTTAGGAATCAGGGTGATTGTGGCCTCATAGAATGAGTTTGGCAATGTTCTTTCAGATTCTATTTTGTGAAAGAGTTTGAAAAGTATTGGTGTTAGCTCCTCTTTGAAGGTCCGGTAGAATTCCATGCTAAAGCCATCTGGCCCTGGGCTATTTTTGGTTGGGAGATTTTAATGACTGTTCCTATTTCCTTAGGGGTTATAGGGCTGTTTAATCTGTTTATCTGATCTTGATTTAGCTTGGGAAGGTGGAATCTATCAAGAAAATTGTCCATTTCACTTAAGTTTTCAAATTTGGTGGAGTATAGATTTTTAAAGTAGGATCCAAATATTCTCTGGATTTCCTCAATGTCTGTTGTTATTTCACCCTTTTCATTTCTGATTTTGCTGATTTGTGTTTTCTCCCTCTGTCTTTTAGTTAATTTGGCTAAGGGTCTGTCTATTTTGTTGATTTTCTCGAAGAACCAACTCTTGGTTTCATTGATTCTTTGTATAGTTCTTTTTGTTTCTAAGTTGTTGATTTCAGCCCTAAGTTTGATGATCTCCTGTCTTCTGCTCCTCTTGGGAGTGTTTGCTTCTTTTTTTTCCAATTCGCCCAGTTTAGCTGTTAATTCGCTAATATGAGCTGTCACAATTTTCTTTTTGAAGGCACTTAGTGCTATGAACTTTCCTCGTAGCACAGCTTTCATTGTGTCCCATAGGTTTGGGTATGTTGTGTCTTCATTTTCATTGGATTTTAAGAAGTCTTTGATTTCCTTCTTTATTTCTTCCCTGACCCAGTGGTCCTCTAATAAAGAGTTGTTCAATTTCCATGTGAGTGTAGACTTTCTGTTGATTCTTTTGCTATTGAAGTCCAGCTTTATTCCATGGTGGTCTGATAAGATACAAGGGGTTATTTCAATTTTCTTGTGTCTGTTGAGGCTATCTTTGTGTCCAACTATATGGTCGATTTTGGAGAAGGTTCCGTGAGGTGCTGAGAAGAAGGTGTATTCTTTTGTGTTTGGGTGAAACTTTCTGTAGATATCTGTTAGGTCCATTTGGTTCATGATCTCTGTTAGACTCATTATTTCTCTGTTTGGCTTCTGTCTTGATGATCTGTCCATAGTTGTGAGGTGGGTATTGAATTCTCCCACTATTAAAGTGTTTGGATCAATGTGCGATTTAAGTTTTGGAAGCGTTTCTTTTATAATATAGGTGCCTTTGTATTTGGGGCACAGATATTCAATATCGAGATGTGCTCTTGGTGGATATTTCCTTTAATGAGTATGTAATGCCCTTCTCTGTCTTTTTTTATTAACTTCAATTGGAAGTCTATTTTGTTTGATATTAGGGTGGCTAGTCCAGCTTGTTTTCTGGGTCCATTTGCTTGGAAGACCTTTTCCCAGCCCTTTACTCTGAGGTAGTGTTTATCTTCAATAGTGAGATGTGTTTCTTGTATACAGCAAAAGGATGGGTCTTGTTTACGGATCCAGTCTATAAGTCTGTGTCTTTTTATTGGCGAGTTGAGTCCATTGATGTTGATGGATATTAGTGACCAGGGGTTGTTATTTCCCATTATTTTGGTATAGCTGGCTGTCTTGTGTTTCTGTTTTGTTTATTTGCTGTGGAGGTTTCTATTTCCTCTGTTTTCTTGGGTGTAGTTATCTTCTCTGTGTTGGAATTTTCCTTCTAGGATCTTCTGTAGGGATGGGTTTGTGAGGAGATATTGTTTGAATTTGATTTTGTCATGGAATGTCTTGTTTACTCCTTCTATGTTGATAGAGAGTTTTGCTGGGTATAGTAGTCTGGCTGGGCACCTCTTTTCTCTCAGGGCTTGTAGGACATCTGTCCAGGCCCTTCTAGCTTTTAAAGTTTCTGACGAGAAGTCAGGTGTGATTCTGATGGGTCTGCCATTGTATGTGACTTGGCCTTTTTCTCTTACAGCTTTTAATATCCTTTCTTTATTCTCTACATTTGGAGTTTCTATTATTTTGTGGCGAGAGGAGTTTCTTTTCTGATCTAATCTGTTTGGTGTTCTGTAAGCCTCTTGGATTTTTACTGGCATCTCTTTCTTTAGGTTTGGGAAGTTTTCTTCTATGATTTTGTTGAAGATATTTCCTGGACCATGGAGTCGGGAGTCTTCTTTTTCCTCTATGCCTATAATTCTTAGGTTCCGTCTTTTCATTGAGTCCTTGATTACTTGGATGTTGTGGGGGAGAGATTTTTTAGCCTTCTCATTTTCTTTGGATGTTGTACTGATTTCTTCCATCAAATCTTCAATGCCTGAAATCCTGTCTTCCATCTCTTGCATCCTATTTTCATACTCACATCCATAGTTCCTGTTCTCTTCTCTTGATTCTCCATTTCCTCTTTTAACTCTGACTGTGTTTTCTTTATTGTTTCCATTTCTATTTTCATGTCTTGAATGGCAGTGTTCGTTTTGTACATTTCCTTCTCCAGTTTGCTTGTTTTTGTCTGGAGATCTTTCATTGCTTTATCCTTTTCCTGTTCAAGCTGGGTCACCTTGGCTTGGAGCTCTTTAATGATGTTATTCATTGTTTTGACTTGTAGAATTGTGGCTTCCTTGAATTCCTTCATAGTTTTAAGTTCTTCTTGAAGGGACTTTATCACTTTCCATAATGTAGAATTGTCATTGTTTTCATGTGTTTCAGTTGCGGTGAGATGGTTCGGGCTGGACGGAATAGCGTTGCTTTCTTTTGTTGGAGACATTTTGCTCTGTTTTTTTTTTTTTATTTTTTTTGTCTCTGGCCTCTGGCCATGAGGAATTTTTTTTTTTTTTTTTGTTGTCTTCTGGACTTGGGTCCAAAGGGGGCACTGTGGTGTAGGAGTTGTTGCCTTTCTCCACCCCTATAAGGAGAGTCATTCAGTCCTGCCTCCCAGGTGGGAACCTAATTAATTCAGGTGGCGGAGCTGTGCACAAGTAAGCTCTGATTCCCCGCCAGAAGGGCCTTTACTAGTACAAAAGTTTGATATAGGACAGTTTCAAATATCTCACAGTTTGCCCGGGGTTGGTTCCTGTAGGGGGTAAATCTGCAGTTCAGCTCCAATATCCTTGCTGCTCCTGAGGCTTGGAAGCTGGCCTGTGACGTCACAGACTGGGATCTGAAGGTGCATTGCAGTGGAGCTACTTCACTTCCAAGGGTTGCAACCTTTCCCAGATAATTGGATCTTCTGTGTGAGACCTGGTTGTTCCCACCAGGGTGGGGATTATCTCTGCGTAGTTTCTGAATCTGCTGGCTGGGTATTAGGTTGGAACTTACTGGGTATTTCTCCTTTTGGGGGGATGGGTTATCCCGATTCCTGGGTCCAGAGGCTTCCTAGCGTGTCCGAGAGTTGGAAGGGGCATCCTGCCCAGGCATTTTCCGTGGTCCCTGTGTAGCTGGGTGAGATTTAGAAGGGGTCGTGCCCTTTATACAGCGTCCTGCAACACTTGCCGCCTTGTGACTGTTGACCCTGAAATCAAAATACGTCTGCGCCGGCCGCCTCCATCTTGGATCCCCCGGAAGTGGGCTTGTTAATGGTCAGTTTGTTTTGCACAAAAATGTCGGCATCCACATAAATGTAAGTGACATTCTCTAAGTCCAGTGCATTAGGTTGTTGCAGAGAAACACTTGAGGATGGACAGGAGTTTCTTTGCCATTTGGCAAATGCTTGCCACTGGGCTCAGAAACCTATGAAGGAGTGTAGGAGTCGGAAGGTGATCCTGTCTCCAGGGCATGTTCAGAAAGTGTCTGGTGTACTCTGTTGGTTTGAGAGAAACTGGAGTTGTCCCAAAGAATGTATCTTTTCTGTATTTGTGCTACATTCAAGGTCCTCTGCACAGCCAGCCCATGCACATTCCCTCTTTAGATAGGGCTGATGAAGCATAGTGGAAGCTGGACACTGCACTCCAGGTGGACCCTTTTCTCAACAGTCCTGGTCATGGTATTCCTTTCTGTATGAAGGCTGTCAACTTCCTTTACCTCTGGAGGAAGGTCCCTACTGGGACCTCCAGGATGTAAGCTTCACTAATACTCAACTTCCCTCCCACAATGATGCTCTGCTCCTGAATTTGAGGACCTTATGTTGGGACTCTGTGAAACTCTCTGACACCCACAGGTTCAGGAATCAGGATGAATATCCATCAGTGGAGTCCATGACCTCCACAACTCTGACACATGGAATTCCTTCTTGGGGTCTTCCAAAGATGGACGATAGCCCCAGTTTTCATCCTAGCATGCCACTGGATTGAGGTCTGAACCCGCTGGGTACCCTATTCTAGGTCAAAATGAATTCTTGTAGGACAAACACTTGTGCACATCCCTTGAGTCCCACACACCAATATGCTGCAAGCATGGTCCCCATCTTCCTGTTTAAGTTCCTGGAGCCATGCCTATCCCTCTTCAGTAGCATGAGTCCTTCTCTGATGTGTGCAGAGGCCATGTCCAGGGACGTTCTTCCCACACTGCTTGTGGTACTCATTGGTCTACCTTCCTGGTCTGCCTTCAGAGGCCCAGGTGACCTCAGGATACCACCAAGAACCTTCCTCCAGTTACAAAGTGAGGGGGAAAATGTTCAGAAAGAAGGTGTTAGGTGAGATGTGGAGAGGATGGAAGGAATCAGGATCCTCCAGACAACACCTCAATGTTGCAGGTCTCAACCGGGGAATTAGAGACTTCCGTGGATAGGAGCCACTCAGAAGAAAAGCCTTTATAAGTATGGCTTGAAAACCAATGTTAGCAGCTGATGTTAATGGTAGCTAGAGCAGATCAACCCACAATCATCCCCTGGACAGAAGCTGCTCAGCCACCCAGAACCAAAGGCATGAGATGATCTCTCATCTTTCCAAACTTCCTTGGATCCTGAGTACAGACCTAGAAATAATTCGGGCCATTCTTGATTTTTCACTCATATTGTCAACAAGCCACTGGGGTGTTTAGGGTACAGGAAAGGGGCTGGCAGGAACAGGAACACAGCCTTGGTCTGGTCTTTCCCTCCAGGAAAAG
This sequence comes from Lophiomys imhausi, assembly GCA_907164525.1. Lineage (NCBI taxonomy): Eukaryota > Metazoa > Chordata > Mammalia > Rodentia > Muridae > Lophiomys > Lophiomys imhausi. Next base: position 2,738,747 of record CAJQZJ010032670.1, read on the forward strand.
TGTGAATGTCCATCCTATTCACTGGTCATGTCTTCAATGGAGCAGACTAGTGTGTTTTCTGTGGTCATCAGGTCACTTACTAATCTATCCACAGAAAAATCAATTGATTGCTCACCTGTCGATCACAGCACTCATTGGGCAGCCATTAGGTAAGAAGCAGGCTCTGTCACTTGTTCTCAGTAACACAGGAAGCAGAAGCTGGCATCACGCTGCAAGGTCCCAGAGGACTGAGAGCCCTGCGAAAGCCTGTGACCCAGATGGGCAGGCCACAGCACTCCCAGCCAAGAAAATAGAGCCCGTGTTGTATAAAGAACATCTTAGGAGAGGATGTGCATCATCAGGAGGGAGCATAGGACTCTGTCATTGCCTCTCCTTGTGTTCTAGCGTCCTTTCTATTGCTGTGACAATGCACTTTGACCAAAAGCAACTTAGGGGAGGGAAAAGTTTACTTCCTCTTACATATTTGTAGCTTCCTGTATGTGGTCCATTATTGAGAGAAGTCAGGCCAGGAACTCAAGCACAGACTTGAAGCAGAAACCATGGAGGAATGTGCTTGCCGGCTCACTCAGGCTCACACTCACCTAGCTCTATTACACAGCCCAGGACCACTCTCGACCAGGAAATGGGACCACCTACAATAGGCTGCAGTGTTAGCATATGCCATAGATGGATAGTCAATTCTCATTACCTTGGCAGGATTGACTGCTGTCAGCAGCACTGGGCTTTCAACTGGGCCTTTGTTCCTGTTGAAATAGGTCTCTGCTGGGTACAGCACCCACAGGCTCTCAGTCCTTTGGGACTGCCATCATGGCATCTTCTCAGTGTGGAGAATGGATCCCTCATTACAGTGGGGAGGGATCAGGTGTCATGTCACGTGACCCTTGCCCTGTGCCACTGGGGACGGGAACACAGAGTAGGTTCATCCAGATGGTCCAGATAGTGCTGCAACCATGTGTTTTATGGAGTAGAGTGCATTGCCTTCCCACTTCCCCTCATGAAGGCTCATAGACCAGTGCCACTAGGGGCCTTTGCAAGCAGAGACAATTCAGGGTCCAGAGCTCAGTGTGAGTTGCATAGGGTAGCTCTGGGTACAGGCCCCTTGAGTGGTCCTCATGGACCTTTGGGAGGAATTGAAGGAGACTTGGTTTAAACCCAGGGTGTGGATGATTCTATAGGGACAATGACTAAGCACTGCAGGTCTGGGGCTCCTTGGGGGAGTTCAAATCCCTCCTTCTGTTACCCATAGCTCTTGGTTTTGCAGGAACTCAATGGCTTCGCTTCCTGGCTATCAGAGCAGGTGAGCCACAGGTGTGGAGAATTCTGGGGAACAGATGGAGCAGCCTTATCATATACTACCATTATTGCCAGTAGAGCATGGATTTCACCATGAAGCTCAAGAGGATAGAAGCCTTCCTTTCAAGGACACGTGTCTCAGAAAAGGCTGGAGCAGGGTCAGTAAACTCTAGGAGAGAGCCAGGAAAAGTTTTCTGTCTCAGCATTAAGACCTCTGACTGATGCCAACTTTATCAGCTGGACTAGCACCTGAAGTGGCCAGGGACAAAGGCCAGCACTGTAAGGTTGTGAGTGAGGAAGAGAGACAATTGTCTGTCATGATTTCTGTGAAGTGAATTCTGGTTTGTGCAATGATTTGTAACACATTTTTGGGTCATTCAGTTAATCCCAACTAAACACGCCAGCCACACATCACTATTCTAGGAAACAACATTGAAAGCTTGGGCCCTTCCTCACAGCCTAACTCATTCTGTTTTTATGACTTTGGTTTACACTGGACTATAAAAACCAGTAAATAACTGTTAGGAGCAGAGCCATTTGCTTAAAAATATTTTATGAGCTTAATTTTGGGGATGGTCAAACATTCCACTAGATTTTTTTTGCCCCTCTGTATTCATGGAAACTCTGTGTTCTGGACAGCTCTGTGTGACCACAGTGTTTTGCCTGGTCAGCAAGAGAAGGCTGCATGCCTGCAAGCTGCACCCCTGCAAGCTGCACCTCTGCAAGCTGCACCTCTGCCTGGAGGACACCTCATGCAACTTCCTCAGTATTTTCTTCAGCAAACCCACGGGAGTCGTAGAAATCATACTTTAGTTGTTACTACGTACAGACTCCCACTGCCATCCCAGAAGCTCCAGACTACCAGAACCTGCCATGATTTCATTCTTGGAATCTAGACAGCTGCTGATGAACTGGGCCCCCCAGATACTCATTTGAAATCTGGGGTCATGTGCCTTTACTTCAGGTATGCAGAGAATTGGTGGCCAAGTTTTGCCCTTGAACTAATGGGTGGGTATGAAAGACAAAGCAGACACGGGGAGCATCTGAGTTGCTGCTGGGCTTGTGTCCTGAGCCTGATCTCTGCTCATCTGTTCTCAGGAGTTCTGAGAGCAGAAGAGTCACAAGGGAAGACATGAAACATACAAGGCTCTCACCTAGGGCTGGGGCTGTCAATAGAGGGCCACACTCCGCATAGAGGTCTTGGGCCCCTTGGTGTCCAACTCAGTCAGTGGTCTCAAGATGTGGCTAACAACACAGAAGTTCTGTGATGATGTGCACACATCTTACAACAAGTAAACAGATGGCTTTGAGAGAAAATTTTGCCCTATTCCATGCAGTTGAGAAGTAGCAGGGCCATTACAGTCAGGGGATTAACCTAGTCTCACAGGGACTATGGTAGCAACAGCTTCTTCTGTATTCATCTCCAAAGCTGTTCAACTGAGGAAGCAGGACCAGACTCCTGAACATGGCATCCACTTGTGCCTAATATCTGAGGATGTCCAGGCCCACCTGAGAATCCCTGCCATGCAGCAGGATTTAATTCCTGATCCAGGGGATGTGCTAACTCCTCAACAGTGTCACACTCAACCACCTGCCTTACAGCCTTGGAGCTTAGGTGACGTCTGTAAGAATGTGGGGGGACATTTCAAATTCACACCACAGTGGGTGATTTCTGTGAAATGAAGTTTGCCAAGAAACATGAAAAGATGAGAGAAACCAATCCTCAATGACATGTGCTGCTAGCACAGCTGGATCCTTCCAGGGTCTAGTGAGAGGTGGGGTGTTCAGGATTGGTGCAGGTCCAGTGTGGGACAAGGATTAGATGGCCAAGTCACAAACTGATCCGCAATTTGAAGTGCCTGTGTTTTTCTTGGAGTGCACATGCCATACCATTTCAGAGATGTAAGCACCTAAAGGACTCATCTATTTCCACATCAAAAATTTCAAGCAAAAGGCTGAGCTATGGGAAGTAAGCAGTTTTATGTGGGCACTCAACAGTGTGTGAGATTCCTGTGCATTATGTCTCCCAGGGTAGCTGTGAATGTGGCCCAACACACCTGTAGACCACAGATTCATGTTGCAATGTTAAAAGGTTAGACACTGATGTTGGAAATGTTGAACCAGGGGCCTTATCTAGTCTCCTTCACAATCTCATCATTCACCGCTTGCTTGGTTTACTAAGGGGTGTTTGTGTATGTATGTATGTGTGTGTGTGTAAATGTGTGTGTCATAGTGTTGCCCAAAGCTTCTTCCACGGCAGACATATCTTCTCTTCCCTTTAATGTCCCTCTCCATGCATCGTTTTCCAACTCCACAGGCTCATAAGAAAGCATGTGGCTTATGGGGAGAGAACAGAGACTAGGGGGCTCTGGCCTCAAATGGTGGGTGGGTCCAGGTAACATAAATGTGGTAGCAGAACTCAACCTTGCACCACACTGTGTGCAAATCTGAAAATCACATTTTCCCCATTGCACTACTACACATCCATAGAGGCAGGATCATACAGCCTACTTCTGTGAAATATTGTCATAATTATAAAAACGCAGAAAATTGCACATGCCACACACTAAAATCTCACTCTCCATAAACCCTAGTTACAACTCAGGGCTAGTAGAGATCCCAGCTGCATTCCACACCACCATGATGGGATGACCTCATCCTTAGGAGAAGGGAAGGGATGCTGGCTGCATTGACTGGCCCTTCTGCACCAACCTCTTGTGATGTTTCTGATGGAGACATCTGAGTTTGCACGCTTCGTGGTCTTCATCTGAATCTAGATAGGAAATGCTTTGTCAAGATTTAGAGCCCAGGAAATCAGTCTATTACATTCTCAGTAGGTGCCACTTATACGCCTTTAAGCCACATCTGTCGAGATAAAACGGCATTCCCGAGACACTTGGCTGCACGGAGGCTGCACAGTTGTTACAGAATGTGAGAATGTGAAGTGCTGGGACAAAGGGGAGTCAGAGATAACATTTTGCTCAGTGCCCCACTTCTAGTCCAGGGCTGGAAGCAGCATCACCTGCTGCCCTAGCTGTGGACCTGGTGTGGGCAGTCCCTTTGTCTCAACACCTAGCTGGTCCTAAAAATTGATGCTAACTAAATATTTTGGGAATGCGATTTTTTCAAGTCCAAATCATGCACCCTTCCTAATACAGTTGTCTCCTTAGGTGGATTTCCACCCTGGGAGGTATAAATTACAAGGTCACAAGATAAGGCCCTGAAAGTAGCTCCTGTCCCCACATCTGGGCTCCTACTGTAGTCTCTAAGCCAGAGCTTGTTCCACTGAGCTAGTGAACTGTACACACTGCATACCAGTCATGGGATGCACCTTGGCTCTGGTGGAGGAAAAAGTAATTCTGGTTTAAACTACAGCTATGTGTGGTTTTGCTATGCCAGCGTATCTGTGTGACTTTGACACTGTGTGGACATCAGATGGTATTTTCTCATCCAGAACAGCTAGTCGATAGACAATACTCCTCAGAGGACCATCATTGTAGACATGCCCATCTCTCATGAGGGTTTTATTTCTTTTTGTATATAATCAACTCTATTATATTTACTTTTTGATGAACTTAGTGTGGCTATTCCTTTTTAAAAGCTACTTTTGTTTTTTTATATGAGTAATTTATTTACAAAATTCATTCTCATTCCTTCTCCTCTTTTCAACTCCTTTAGTACACCACTCCACTCCTTCTCAAATTCATGAACTCTTTTGTTTTGCACATACACTACACACACACACACACACACACACACACACACACACACACACAATCTGCTGAGTCCTTTTAATGTTGCTCATATGCATATGACTTTAGGGATGACCACATGGTATTAAATAACCCATTAGGTGGCTCATCTCTGGAAAAGATCTCTTAATGGTTGTTAATTGCTTTTGGCTCTTCATAGGGGTTGGGACTTGTGAGAGGTCCTCTCTACATTGACACATCCTCTGGCACTGTCATCATTCAGGTCTTCTTTAGGTGGCCATATTGTTGTGGTTTCATTGGTTTAGTTCCCAATGGTCATGTCAAGAAGCCACCATCTGCAACAGAGGCCCTGTCCTCTCTCTATTACAATCTTTCCACCTTCTTTCCTGCCATATTCCCCAAGCCTTAGGTATGTGGATTGTTCTGGGGTGTGTTAAGTGGGGCTGAGCTCTCCATGAGATCTGTTGTTCTCTGAGTTTTGACCAATTGCATCTTTCTGTAATTGTCTCCATGTGACGCAGAAAGAAGTCTCTGTGATGAGAGGTTGAGAAACACACCTACCTGTGGGTGGAATGGTCAATAGTGAAAAGGCAGTGTGCAATTGTCCTGGTTGTTGTGAATGATTACAGGCCTTTTCAGTTCAACCTTTAATTTTTCCTGCCTTGTTGAGAAACCATGGGCAGATAGAACAGTAGACATTCTGAGTGGTTATTTGATGTTTGTTTATACTGTGAAATGATAATTGGAATCAAATGAGTTAAAACACAGCCTTTACCCCTTGGGCCACCTTTCATGGGTGCACACACTTAAGACTCACTGTCCTAGTCATTTCTTCTGTGGAGTTCAGTACTGTTAAGCGCAGTCCCTGTGCTCTACATTGGGTCTATTTTGGGTTCTACTCTTTATGCCTCATGTAAATACAACCCCGTGTTCTTTGTCTTACTGTGTCTTATTTCCCTTAGCATAACATCTTCAAGGTTCATCCACATTGTCAACAGCAGAGGTTCCCTCTCTTTCATTCTGGAATCTCTAATGGAATGCTTAGCTGTCAGTGCACTCTTGGGCTGTTTCCATAGTTTGGTCACTGTGAATAGAGTTTTAGGGACCATGAGATGCTGACATCCCTGAAGGCATGTATTACATTTTTTTTCAGTTGCACACCTGTGACAGTTGCTGTTGGTTTGTGTGGCGGCTTCATTCATTTACTTTTTCAGGAATCTCTTTGCTGTTTTCTAAGACACCCACACACCAATTTTATTCTCCAATAAGGCAAAGAGGTCAGTGGCATTTGGTGTTGTTATTCACCCAATGATTATATTTTAACTGTGAAAAACACTTGCAATCTTGAAAGGTGAAACTACACCCCAAGGAATTCTTAAAGGAACCTCAGCTTCAATCTGCATTTTCTTACTCTCTGTTCTTGTCCTTATTAGTAATTTTTAAGCTTCAACTATGTCGTTCCTCAACTTTTTTTCAGAAAGTAAGCAATACGGGCATGAATCTGCCTTTCTTTTCTGTAAAAATGTATGGCAGATTGTCCGCACACTTTTCCTTATAATTTCTCAGTTTGGATGGCCATCTCTCCGTCTGTATCAAAGACTTCTGCCCCCAATTCTGTTTGGTTTCCTCACAGAATGCCATTTGTGAGGCTCAACCAGTCAGTGTTCAGCATTTCCTCTGTGTATAAATACTGGTGAAATGGCCACACACACACCTGTGATACCAGAAGCCGTCACAAGGAGCTAGGGGGGATGGAGGGTTTTTTAACCAGAGATTTTATGAAGATGTTAAGCTGAGCCTAATCACCGTGAAACAAAAACCACACCAGATTATAAAATATCAGCAATGATTTCTGGACCTATTCCAAAATATCAAGACTAAGAAAGAAAATAAGTAAGAGGAAGCTGGGGACAAAAGGAATTGGATACAATACTCAGTCCATTTTCTATTTGGTCCTTTGTAGAAGAAACAAAGCAAAGAACACTAATGATGTTCTGGAAACTTAAAAAAAAAAAACCTGGAATATGAGCTAAAACTTAGATAATGTTACATGAGCTTAGGAATCCTTGAGTTGATGATGTCAAGGGAAGAGGGGGCGTTCGTGGATGCTTTGGGGGCATCTGTGAGGGTCCAGAGCCAAGAGTACAAGTTCAGCTTCTCCCTGAGCCCCTCTATTCCTAACCTCTGTTCTGAATATCCTGGTGGGGAGAACAGTGGAGGCAGATAATTAAGTATCACATATCCTAAACGGTAAGGTGGTGACAGCTCTCTTATGCACATTAACTGATGGACAGCTTCCCTGGAATGCATCTGACCCTTGGGCATATGACACCAGCAGCACCTCCCAGACAACTGGAAGCTCAGAAAGGCTGTGACTGACTACCTGGGATGGACAAGATGGTGAACACTGGGACAAACTCAGCGAACTGCGTGCTTCTTCTGCAGGACTTCTTAGTGACTGACATTTTACTGAGGGATCTTGGGGTATAACCCAGCACTCTATACTTCATCTTCCATGGTGTCATGGTTTGCTGCCTCTCTAGAAATGCAAGTGACTGAAAACAGCTGTCTTTGAGGTTTCATTGCTCCCATTAATGTTTAAAAGCTATTGGAGCTCAGCCCTTAACCCTCCTCTTATGAGCAAGTGACAGGGTTCCTTTGGGAGCCCTGGCTGCACACTGTATCAATACCAGTTGCTCTAAGAGATGCATCCCAGGTACTGGGGAAGAGAATGTTTGCTTTCCTTTCTCCTTTGCAACCTCATTCTCAGCTCCTCATGAGGCATGTTCCCAGCAGGGCCCTGCCACTCAGGTTTCCCTATTGCTACTCCAAAGCTCTACCTGAATCTCCTCGATGTTTCTAAAGTGCCCACAATTGACATTATAGCTTCAGGAAACAGATATATGTGTCTTAGGGTCCCAGATATCTACTTCTAACAAAATGCAGGCTGTGCCCATGACATATGCACCAGGCAGGGTGATGACCAGGGACATTGAATCTGTGAGTACATAAGTGACCTCCATGTGCCATGGCCTTCTTTTTTATGTTTATTCCATAATTTTGTTTTTTTTTGCTTTTTTATATAATTTATTTTTTATTTCTTCAAGTTACATCTCAATCACAATCCCCTTCCTACTCCTCCCTCCTGTCTCACTCTTCCACCCTCTTCCCCCTCAACCCCCCATCCTCTACTCTTTTTTTTATAGTTAAAGGTATATCTTTCCCCCCCCCAGCAGCTCCCCCTTTCAGTCCAACAAATGGTCCTTTCTCTCATAACAATAAATACAATACAAAACAATAGAAATAAATAGGCCACAATTATGAGAGTTATACAGCTTGGCTTAACATACATTCCCAATGTCCAGTCCATACGCATTTGGCACCTGACTTTAACATTCTACTATCTAGCCATCTCCATGAGTTTAAGGTTCTATATCTAACTCAGCTTTCATACAAACTTGCCTCACAATTTTAAAAACATCTTCTTATATCCAGAACACCCTCTTGATTCCTAAACAACTCAAAATTTTAACTATGAGACTCTAGTTATTTATTCTTCAACCACCTCAGAGACCTGAGAGGGATAAATATATCTGATTATACAGAAGTGCAGGGCCTGCAGCTTCCAAAACTAAGAAATGACATACCAGTGGCTACCTGGACACTTCCCATTTTCTCTCCATACATTACAGCATCAATCTTCAGCTGTTTGGCCCTGTTTCTCTGACAGACATTGATTGTAGAGCAGGAATTATGAAGGACTTACCTACCCTGTCTTGGCAGAGCTAGGCTGTCGACTTACCTGCTTCCAAGTTTTGTCCTTTTTGGACAGCATTCTGTCTACAGTTGAAGCAAGGGGTTTTTCTTACCAAGAGATAGGCTTGCCACTAATTCAACCATCTTCCACTGGAGATTCTTTGATGCTTATCTTCTACTTGGAGTAGAATAGGGGGTGCTGTCAGGAGCTGACATGTCTCAATATCAAAAAATCTTCAGTTAAGAAAACATTTTTGAATGCCATATTCTGCAGATATCTTGAGGTTTTTGAAGATGCCCTATCTATCTATTATATTTAGATAAGCAAATGTTTCTTGTCTCTTAGCAACTTGATTTCTGAGTAACTTAGAAAATAACTGTGATAGACTGTCATAGTAACTAACAAAATGACACGCTTGCATGACTACTTGTTTGCATTTCTTAATTATCCTAAACAGTTTATGACAGTTGGTAGCAAAAGGCCAAAACTTCACATTTCATTTTTAAGCATTACTAGGTACAATACCTTTAAGAAGCGTTACCCTTAATTTTGTATCAATATACAAAGATCAATAACAGTGTGGCCAAATATAATCTTAATTTTGTATCAATATATAAAGATCAAAAAACCAAATTTGCTCCAGGAAAAATATTACCTGACCACCCCCCCCCCAAAAAAAAGGATAATTGTCCCAGAGTTAGGATTAGGGCAGGGCTCTGTTCTTATCTTTCCAGGAAATTTAAAGCACCCATTCAAGGAATCCAGGGACAATTGGAGAACAGAATCCTCAGCAGAAAAGAGATCAGACACCAAAGAAGGTGAGTGACCCAGACGATCCAGCCTTGCAAACCTCCTCAATAGCTGTTTCCTCAAAAGTCTACAACCACAACAACTCAAAATCGCCAAAATTGTTCAGCTCCACAGACTACTCCAGCCAGAACTTCAGTAAAGCCCTGAAGATCAGCTTCTGTCTACGAACTTCTTAGGACATCTAAATAGCTGAGCACAAAAGGACTGAACATCAAATGATTCTATTAACATTTTAAGCCATTTCTCCATTCTTATTTGGGCCCCAAACAGGTTTATTACATCCCAAATCAGCAGGAAGTCATTTTAAGAGAGCGACATCCCATCCCCAGAAGGTGGGGAGGGTGTTCTCCCCCTTTGGTTATTTGATGGATAATAGAAAATTTTGTTATTTAGGGGAAGACTACAAGCTGTTAAATGGTCGTGTTAAATGGGTTTTGGAGGTTAGACCCAGGGACTTCTCTCTTTTCCTTTTCTGTATCCTTCTTTCTTTCCTATGTAGGAGTGAACAGACTTGAGAAAAAATGGGACATAGACATAGCATAGGAAAGATCAAGAAAAAAGGACAGATTATTGAATATGGCCTTATACCTTTGTATACTGATACAAAATTAATATTATATTTGGCGAAATTGGTATTTATCATTGTATATTAATGCAAAAATAAGATTGTATTGGACTACATCAATATTGATCTTTGTATATTTATACAAAATTAAGATTATATTTGGCCATGACCTTCTTGAGGAAGGGATTCACCAGGAAACCAAATAACAGAGATAGCTCTGACTCAAAGTTAAGTTTATGAAGAGGAAATTCATGTAAATAGTAGAATACAGGAGGACAGAAGGAAAACAGTGTGTGTAGTATGTACACAGTGATTGAATACCAGGACTATGTCCCAGAAGGCACAGGTCCTCCTTTTTGCCAGGGGTCCAGCCTCAGCCCCTCCTCCTGTCAGGGTGTACTGCTGCTGTTCCTTTTGGAGGATGTGGGCCTCCTCTCTTCACAGTTGGTCCCTAGGAAATGAGGAATCCATAAATATGCAAGGGAACAGCACTAAATATAGTCCAAAAGAGAGTGAGACTGCATCGTTTTTGTCCCATGTGGAAAAGCTCTAGCTAACTTGTTTTATTTCAACACTGAACCTGCTACCTTCTCTCCCTGAGAATAAATTGGTTCATTTTGCAGAGTGCTTTTGAAAATGCACAGTGTTGTAAAATGTCCAGGACTGGAGGAGGTCCCACACGGGTACCGGGAGGAGAAGGGGCCAGTGGGATCACCGGTTTGTCATTTGCATAGCAAATTTCACGATCGCCATCAGAAATTATGCTTTCTTATTTATAAGTCTTGTCAATGAAATAAATTGAATGGAGTCGCCATATGGCCTTGAATTTTGTCTTTTACTGCTTAGTCCCATCTTTGGAGAGCCTTTGTGTGACTGGAGGGTATGAGGGCATTAAATAGGGGAAAAAGGGAACTCAGTTTAATCCACAATTGTCATGGCCATCTAGTTATTTACACAGTGAGGTGAGAGGGACACTATCTTATTTAGGCTTATTAAAGGGTCCAAAAGTGTAGCACTCCCTAGAAGGGTCACTATAAATATGCCACACACTATATTACATAGGGTTTATGGGAAAGGAAATTGAAATATCCTAAAAATAGGTCTGAATCTTGTCCAAGCAATATTGGATATACCAGACTAGTGTCTCTGTTATTACACAGAGGAGGCTACTTCTCTAAGACAATTTTATAAGCCTTTGGTTTGTTTTCATAAATTTCATACTTTCTTACAATTCTACAGTGTTTTGAAGTTATTAGCCCAGATGATAGCACCTCGGAAAATAAACAGGACAGGTTCATTTGCTGCAGAGTGGCCACTTCTTCCCCGCTTCCCACGAAGGCAGTGAGACACTCACAGGTAGCTGTACAGCTACAGGAAATCATGGAGAAAGAGCCACCGCGTCAGGGCAAGTCTTGCTTCTCAGAGAATAGGCTCCAGGCTCTCGGGTCCTCCCCGCAGCACCGTCTCTTTGAGGTGACATCTGCTGTCTCCTCAAGTGTGTCTCCTGTGCTGGACCCACTAGGCTTTCTTTTATTCATCTTTTTACATTGCACTCAGAGATGAGGCCGCTTGTGCAAATCTGCTTTTAATGGCGTGGCTTTACTCGGCACTCCATACTCAGATCCCAGGAGTACAAGCATCACATGTCTTTGTCTACTTCCTTCCTGTCAGACCCCACGTACAAAGGAAGAGATTTGCTAGTGAGTGAACCCAAAGCTGGCCTGGGAACCCAACACACCCCCGTGTCTACCCTGGAACCCCTTTCATACTGTTGTACTTCTGACACTGCCTGAGTCTGTCAGCATAAAGTGCTCCAGACACCCAGTGAAGGAATGCAAGGGAATCCCAGGCATTGTTTGCCTTCTTTGACCTCAAGTTCTCTTTTGGTCTTAATATTTTAATTATAAACAAACTACTAACAGGATCCTAAAGCCACGGGGATTGTTGCTTTCTAACAGAAAGTGATGGAGAGGGAGAAGGCAGAAGCACATCCCTGGTAGGGAGAGAGAGGCTGGGGAATCCTCTCTGCCTGGGGTGGCTCCTTACCTGTTTGAAGGCTGCTTCTGTGTGTGTCACTCCTACACTGTTAGAAGGTTAGTCTTTTGTTAAATTATTTAGAGCTTTTGTGGGTGCCACTCAGGCTGGGATTAAAGCTTGAGGCTCCTCTCTTGGCTCTGCTGGGAGGCTGCTGCATGTTTTCTATAACAAGATCTCCTGCAAAAACAGTTTCAACAGAAAAAAATTAGCATTTGATACACATCAATCCGGTATCAATGGCTCTCAGTCCAGATAATAGCAAGAGAGATGCTTCTGCAGGGTCCACTTATTTGTCTTCCTTCTCAGGTTCCAAGTTTCATCTACTCATACCTTCACCATTAAGGTGACATAGGCTTCTTATGACGTCAGAGTGATTAATTAGCAATGTATAAATTACTTGTCATGATCTTGGAAAGGTTTTTTGATCTCTTGTCTAGGATAAAACCTGCTACTGTTGGCATGAATGTGTAAATCTAATATCATTATTGTTGGTCTTCAAAATGGCAGGATGTCCTTTACTGATAGGCTCAGCTCCTCCTGGAGCTGTTTGTGGGAGCTGTGCAGCCTCACAGGGAAAACTTCCCTCCAGAATGTCTCATGTGCTCCCTTAATGTTAGACTGCTTCAGTAAAGCTCGCATGCTTAGCTGCTTTTCAACAGAGAAGCTGCAAAGGGGCTGAGAGCCCTCCTTTAATGGAGTCTCCTTGTTAACAAAGGAAGCGGCTGGTAGCTTCCATCCATAGAGGGCTAGTTTTGGCCCAGTCTGGTGGATTTCATAGACATTATCTTTGAATGTTCCCAACACTCTGAGAACATAACAGTTATCAAAGATTTATACACAGAAAAAGAGAAACCTAAACAGGTCAAGGCATACCCAGGTGTCTGAAGTCAGTCAATGGACTGACAATACCAGGGCCAAGGCTGTCTGAGGCAGAAGTTCTGTACTCAGCCACTGGAAACAGAAGAGAATGGTCTGGAGTGTGGGCTAACTCTTAATTACCAGTATTTTTTTCTTTAAAGAACTGTTTTTAACAGAGTCTTGCCATGCAGCCTTGGCTGGCCTAGCACTCATCCTGCAGTTGAGGCTAGCATCAAATTTATTCAGATATACATTTAAACACAGGTTCACAAAGTCCTGGAAAGCAGACATGTAGGGAGTGATTCTGACCTCCAACCCAGAAGAAGAAAATGAAGCTTTGGGAACCTGAGGAACACACTAATTGTCTATTGGCCAAGTGGATTATGAGTTGCTGCTTGAGAACCCTCTCTCAGTCCTTCCTACTGCCTCATTACCACATCTTTTGGCATGGTTTTGGCAAGCCATAAATTCTTTAGCATCTCTTTCTTCAAGCTAGGCAATGCCCTTCTCTTTCCTTGAGTGTACTGGGGACATGAGTGAGCTCTGTAAACACATTCTTGTTTCTGACAGGGACAGTGACCCTTTGTCCCACCTTGGGCACCAAACAATCAGGAGAAGCTTGATGTACATAACTCCTCAATTTCCCATGCCCAAGGTCACAGGTTGTGAGGGCTAAGAGGTGCCCTGTGAACTATGTGATAAAAGCTATGGAACCCAACCAGTACCTCTTACAGCCACTCCCAGATTTGAAGGATATCCCTTCTCCTTGGGTGTGTCAGCCAGGAAATGCTATGGCCAATGTACAATGGCTTTCTCATCCTTCAGCTCCAAGGGCTAATGGTCCGAGTACCTTGGCAGTCTGTTCTGAGAGGAGGCAGGGTGTCTAGATAAATCTCAGACATCACCATTGTCTTATTAAGTATTATATTGCTGTAAAGAGACACAGTGATCAAGATAACTTATAAAAGAAAACATTTAATTGGAAGCTTGCTTACAGTTTCAGAGATTTAGTCTATTACCATCATGACAGTGAACATGGTAGTATGCACGCAGATGCTGGAGCAGAAGCTGAGAGCTATATCCTGATCTGGAGAGAAAGAGAGAGAGAGAGAGAGAGAGAGAGAGAGAGAGAGAGAGAGACTGTGGGCTTGGCATGGGCTTTTAAAACCTTAAAGTCCACCCCCAACAAGCTTCAAAGTCTTTCTCCAATAAAGCCATGTCTCTTAATCCTTATAATCTTTTCATATAGTGCAACTCCCTGGAGATTAATCACTCAAAAATATGAACCTAAATATTTTTGTCCATTCTCATTCCAACCACCACAACCACTTTCTGATACCTCTTCCCTAAATCTGGAAGTAACTGAATATATTTAAGCTTCAAGAAAGAAACGTCCTGCCAGACTGTCACAGCAAGTAAAGCTCAGAGATCCATCCTTATCCTACAAATACTGCCACAGTAGGAGTTAGAATTCCAACTAATGAGTTTTGGGGCGAGGCACAGACAAAGTTCAATCTAGCAAGGCCCAAATATCCATGAAGAGACACATAGGGATTAGAAATACTCATCTCCACTCTGCCCAGGAACCATCTTTGCAGAGGTGTGGGTCCATCTCAGAGTACAGAGGAGGTTGGCCACTGAGGATGCCTGGTACCGAGTTTACAGAGGAAACAGAGACACGGAAGGCCACAGCAGGGTGGCTCTTCTAGGATGCACACTGCATTATTTGTGGTCACTGATCCCCTTGAGCTGAATATATAGTGAAGACTGTTTCCACTGGAAAGCCTTCCTGGATACAGAGAATCTGGCAGGCCATAAGTTAAAAATTGGGAAGTCCAGGTCCACAAAATCCAAAGCTATTGGCCACGAAAGAGTCCTTTCTATTTTCTAAAGGGGGCTAAGAGTCCAGGATGTCTAGTAAATTAAAAGTAGATAGATGAAAATCTAATACACCCACAAAGATGTACACATGAACATGACTTTGGAAAAGTGTCCTCTACGGAATTATAAGGGCCACATTTATGATTAACTAAAGGCACAGTTCAAGCACGTGAGTGCAATGAAGGCAGAAGGGTGATCTTTCTGTCCTTCACCATCTTCCCACTCCAGCTTGGGGCCTGACCCATGCTTCACTCGCGCTAAGCTCGCAGACAGAGATGATGAATGAACAGATGGAGTTAGGCTACAGTGGATATCAGCATATTTACATGATGAACCATGATGACGATGATCAGAGCCAGATCTGCTCTGGCTCAACTGTCCAGTGATTTATGTCCAACAAACACGTTGGAAATCCAAACTACACATGAGCCTTTTTAGTGGTGAGAAAATTTATAATTGAATTCTGGCTTTAGAAGCAAATCACTGAAACAAGAAATGAAGACCCAATTCTTTTTTACTCTCCCACAACCCCAGCATAAGCTCATGAATA
Organism: Lophiomys imhausi; assembly: GCA_907164525.1. NCBI lineage: Eukaryota > Metazoa > Chordata > Mammalia > Rodentia > Muridae > Lophiomys > Lophiomys imhausi. The sequence goes on from CAJQZJ010032670.1 coordinate 2,754,211, forward strand.
TGGCTATCTTGCTACTTCCTCGTATGTTTTCTCCTTCTTTTGCTTCTTCTCCTACTCATCTTTTGAAGTTTTATTATTCTTTATTGACACTATGGCTGGGATGTTCAATGTACATATGAATTAATATCAAGCCACTCACTTTGCCTACTTCTTTCTATGATAAGAACACATGAAGTCCAATCTTTGGGAATTTCTGAAATATGGACTATCATTACTTATGATCACTACAATGTTCTGTAAATCCCCTAAGGATATGCTTTCTGTATCTCTGAAACTGTGTGTCTTTGAAAAATAGCCACCCTTTCTCACTATTTAGTTCACAATCTCACAATTAGTTGGCCCCATCAATCACTTTCAGTATCCACTTACCACATCAGTCTCAGTTAGCTCAGTTCTGAAAACAGCTCCTGGAATGAGGCTACACTTCCAACAGTGACCCATTTTATTGACAGGGCAGATACTTCCAATGAAACAAATGTTAAAAATTCTTCCCAAATGAATATTAGCTCCTGGGATTGAAGGATGCTCACAGCAACACTTTATTTTGTCACCCTTTGCAGACCCACTCCTAGCTTGGGGATGCACATTCATCTAGTTCTGTGACATATACTTATAGATTCCCAAGTACGCAAATGGAATTTTTATCCCAAACTGACAAGTACATGAAAAAGGGTCTGAATCTTTTTATTTATTTATTTTACTTTTAATTGATTTTTTTTGTGAATTTCACATCATGCACCTCAATCCCCTTCATATCTGCCCTCTGCCCTTACAACATCACCCCCCCAAAAAGCAAACACACACACACACACACACACACACACACACATACACTCAAAACAAAACAAAAATCAAGACAAAACAAAACAAAAAGCTGTAGTGAGTCATGGTATATCCCACAGTATACCCTATTGTCTAAACAATTTTACTTGCAAATGTTCATTACAATGAGTCACTGTTTCTACGGCCTCCTGCTTCTACTACACTATCAATACTGGATCCTCAGCAAGACTCCTCTAGAATATCCTGTTTTGCCCTGTTTCATAGAGATCCTACAGGTTTGGATATGAAGGGTGTGTCCCTTCACATGCTCCAGTAGTTCATAAGTGGGGTACAAGTTGAGATGGGACAATTCAAAACCCTGAATCTGGGTCCAGGTGGAAGCTGAGTTGGTCAGCCAGCCAGCTCTCCCACTTGGCCCAGGTGAGGGGCTGGGACAGCTCTCCTGCCTGTAACATCTGACAAGGGTTGGGTTCATCTCTCCTGCTCTCATGTCCTCAGGCTGGTTCTCCCTCACTCACACCATTAGGGCCAGCTATACTGTACTGCCTAGGTGAGATGCAGGGCCTGCTCTCCTGAGTGCTGCAGCCAGTGAGGGGTGGGGCCAGCATGCCTGGGTCTGAGTCCTTTGACTTTGTCAGTTGATTGCTTTAGGTTTAAGACACATCATTCATGTTCATTCTTCTGGAAACCTTTTAGGACTTGATAATCAGTGAAATCAGGAGATGTACCGTCTGACTGTCCGGGGAGATGCCAAGATTCTGGGACCAGGCTTTGATTTGGTTGCAGAGTGTGGCACTGGTGCATGCTAGCCTCTTCTTCTCTATTGAAGATTCATTTCCTGGAATTTCCTCAACACTGTGGCTGCAGAAGACCTCCCACGTGCTTTGTGCAGGTCGGGTCTTGGGTCCTAGTATGGGGTGGGGTTGACCTGTACAGATCCACTGCTTACCTTTTGAGTGATTCCCTGTGGATTACCCCAACTTCCTGGCAGAGGAGGGATTATTCTTTCTCATGAATACATCAGGGGAACTGAGAGGAGAGGACTCTGCTGCTTTTAAATGTTTGTGTATGAGCCTCCAACTGAGGTACTTGGAGTCTGTTCTCTTCAAGAACAGGGATGTGAAATAAGAACCAACTGAAGGCCAGACTTTCTGGTTATTATGTTTAGGAGACTTAAAAATTATCTAAGTCAAATGTTAGAGATTGGATTTTATCCTGCTAGGAGCAATCTGAGGAATGGGGGTATGGGCTGGTTGAGGAATGATTTGGACTCTATGAACCCATATTCACCACTTTGATGAGATGGGTCATAGCCCCCTCTGAGGCTCCACTTTCTAAACTGTAGGATGGGATACTCAATGACACATATGCTCAATGTCTTGAAGATTCTCAAGGGCACAGACAACCTGTTTTTACGACTCCACCTATGCAGATTGTTTAGATAGTCTCTTTTGAAGTATGAAGGTATAGGTGTTTGTTGTCCAAAACCCACACAGGTGGGAGAGAAATTTTGTGCATACATGGCTTTATGCTGGTGTGTCAACACCACAGGAGCCTCTGAGGAGGGAGTTCCAGAGGCTCTGGAGACTCAGAGCTGCTGAGCACAGTGGTGAGTTGTTCTGAGAGAACTCCAAGGCCCTTTCATTGGGCAGAGAGATATCCTCATCTCCACAGTTAAGGCTGAGTATTGCTCCCATCCCAAGGTTTTCTGAGGATGTCAGCACATGGGGACAGCATGCACAGCCCAGATACTTTTCCTTCCTGCCACTTTCTTCCCATCCCTTGAACCTCTCCTGTCTAAGGATGGTTGAGAGTTCATCTGATAACCAGGAGCCTGGGTGCATTGTGTGTGGCAGACTGATTGCTTTTTAATTGGAGTCAAGAGTGTTGATATAAAGTGAGAGTCAATAGCCCTGTCATTTGGGTGGGGAGGTGGAGGTCAGGGAATGGATTTGGAATTTCAGTGCTCCCATGGAGTTTGTGTTAGTTTTCTTTTCTGATGTTGTTTTCCTTTCCTGTATGGGCAGCTCTGAGAAGCTCAGTCGCAATCTTGGGATGTTCATAACTGATTTATTTTCCAAGTTAATTCTGGCAGGACATGAGTTGTTTTAGGCTTACTTTAGTTTTTAAATGACACTCCTTTTTAAAGTTCATGCTGTGGAGAATGGTTCAGGTTGACCTGCAGTATTTAAAACAATGGTGTCTAATAGAGTTCTGGTTTAACCTCTCCCGCGAGACTTAGATTTCACCTAGGCCAAAGTGTGAATGTAAACATGAGCTTGCACCAGTAGTCTGGGGGCTAACATCTCTGCTTTTGTCCTAGATTTCTACACTGGTGTCATGTGGCACATAACCTCAACTTGGAGTCTTCCCTTCTCTAAAGTAGGAGGATGAAGAGATAGTTCAGGAGTTAAGAGCACTGGTTACCGTTTCAGAGGACCTGGATTTGTTTCCCAGCACCCACATGGCAGCTTACAACTGTCTGAAGCTCCAGTTCTTGGGGATCCAATGCCCTCTTCTGACCTCTGCAGAAAATGTATGCACATGGTACATAGACATACATTCAGGTAAAACACCCATTTGCATCAGGTAATATAAAAATAAATTAGAGTTAGGAACTGTAATCATAATGTGGCAGCAGGTGGGGGATGTTCACATGACTTTGGAATCTGCCCTCGACACACACCATTGAGTTACCACGCTCTACAAACTTTAACATCATGGTGACCCAACATCCATTAGAAACAATGCAAGGGAGGAAAGGTTGCTTAGCTCATGGTTTCACAGGGATTTCAGTCTGTCATGGTGGGAAGGCAGGGCAGTGAGGGTTCATCTGTGGTGACTGCAGCATGAGCTGGGGTGGCTGTTCACATGGTGGAGACTGTATGGAGACAGAACCAAGGGTGAGTACAACCTTTAGTCACCTACATGTGCCTTTCAGACCCAGTCTCCTAAAACCCATAGCCCTGAAAACAGTGTCACAGCTGGGGACTCAGTGTGAACATGATTCAAACTGTGGCTGTCACCATCTTCACCATGTGGTATGGGTATGGGATTATTTTACATCTGCTTCTCTGTCTCCATCTGTCCTTTACCTGGGCTGTTTCTGTAGGTGAAGAGAGGCTGATGGGTGTCTACAGAGCAAGAGGGAGTTGGCCTGACTGAAGAGTTTGAAGCCAGAAACTGAGGTTCAAGGCACCAAAGCCAACAGGATAACTCATTTGGTCAGCAGAATCTAGGAGAAAAAAATAACTAAAAATACTTAAGACTGCAACTTACAGATTCTGAAATTCTTAAAGATTCACTAGTCTCCTTACAGACTTTAAACCCACACACAGGCACACACAGAGACATAAAGACACACATAGGTATACACACACAGATACACAGAGACACACAGTCACACATGGATGTTCACACAAAAACAGATAGATACATACAGACACACACAGATACATACAGAGACACACTGACACAGATAGATATACACACACACAGACACACACACACAGATACACAAAGACACCCATAGATACAAACACAGACACACATAGATATACACACAGATACACAGAAACACACAGACACACATAGGTGTGCACGCAGACACAGATAGATACCCAGACACACACATACACACACAGATACATGCAGAGACACACAGAGACACATAGGTGTGCACACAGACACACATACAGAGATACATACAGGACACACTGACACAGATAGATACAAACACAGATACACACAGACACACATAGAGACATACAGAAAGATACAAACAGGTACACAGACACACATAGATACACACATAGACACAATGACACACAAACACACACAGAGACACACTTAGAGATACAATCAGACACACAAGTACACATACAGACACATAGATACACCCACAGAGAGGCATAAACACACACACACACACACACACACACACACACACACACACACACACGGCAAGGTGTTTCTGTGAGGTATCTCTCCCAGTGCCCAGGAAGCAAACCTGAGTTTGCTTACCCTGGAGGGTAACTTCTGGCTTGGCGACCCTCAGCTGGAGCATGGGAGCTCAGATTCTGCATCAGCTTCTCTTCCCCCTGGAGTTTTGAATTCCCACCACAGCCATCTTCACAACAAGAAAGGAGGCAGGGGCCAATGGTCTTGCACGGTATGAAATGCAACATCAGAGTCCCCTTCTCTTCCGCTCCATTTGTCAGAATGAAATGAGGCTTCACAGGGCACAGAAGAGAAGATGTTCCACTCACAGTGAATTGGTGTGTCCAAGATGTATGGTTTCTATAGATTTCTCTGCATGTCTCAGTGTTGAACACTGCTTAGTATGTGACCCACTCACACAAAACACACGGGGCTACATGTGTCATCCAAATGCCTCCCAGCACCTGGAAGACTGGCACAGGCTTGCGTGTGCCCAACATGCTGTTCCAGGTGAGCAGTCTCTTGCTGCTCCATGTCTGAGAAGGCTGCTCTCCCGAGCAGCCAGAGCACTGGCCGACATGCAGTGCGCACTGCACTTGGGTGGGTGCTGGCCAGCCTGCAGCCCCTGGGGCACCCGCAGAGGATCAGCCTGCAGATTGAGGCCAACGCCCGCCAGCTCAGCTGCAGTGTGCTTCTCTGTAAATCCCAGACCATCAGAAACTGAGGCCGGGTTTCAGTTGAATCAAGTGAAATGTCAGCTTCTTTTTATCATCAGAAACTCTTTTAATAGATTTCTAGCACAAGCCCTCAGGTCAAAGAGAGAAGTGCAGGGCAGGAAGATTAGCCCAGTACTGTCATTGCGCTCGCCAGAGCTGGCTGTATGCACACTATAAATAGTCAGCCCCATGCACCTTGCCTGGTTTTCAAACCCATTTCATGACCTCCACTTGGGCCCCTTGGAAATCACTAACCAAATGCCATAGTTTATAAACCTGAAGATGTCCTGGAACAATGTGCTCTAGTCTGAGTAAGTCTCACCTCTTCCCTCAAATACCTTCCCTCTGTGTCTTGGGCAGGAAGGCTCTTTGGGTGTGGGACATAGCTATCTGAGTGCAGTGGACCAGAGCATCATGGAAGGGGCTTCTCATGAAGCTGCTGGGGTGCAGAGGAGAGAAACATAGTCCTCCTCAATGAACATGGGAGCTTCTCTGGAGCCTGCAAGCATGATGTTGGTCTGTGAATCTGACATTGTACTGAAGATTCCGTCAGTGGCCATACAGCCTCTCTGACATTTCATAGTTATCCTTGGCACTTCAGTTAATGTTGGACAGACTGGCCATGATGGCGTGAAGACCATGAATTGTTTTCCTGGAGGGCTTACTCTGTGTTTCTCTAATGTTGTATGTCTCCTCACAATTACTTGCTTTTTTTGTTCTTCATATTTAAACTCCCTATTCATATTTTTTGATGATTTTTCTTTTAGGTTGTCATCTCCTTAATTACATTTAGACAAAAACATACACTATAAAATTTAAGATTGGATGACTTTTCATTTATTGTCACAGTGCCTCATGTAACGCAGGTGCCTTTGGATTCCCCATGTAGCTGAACACGACCTTGGGCTTGGGTCCACCCTCAGTTCCTGCAGCACTGCACCTGACTCAAGCAGTGCTGGGGATGGAACCCAGAGCTCCCTGAGAGCTAGGCAAGCACTCTGCCAGCTGATCACCAACCCAGCCCCTGTGTTCAAAATTTCCTTGTATGTATCATCTCCTGTCAGATTAGAGGCCCCTCTCACTCATTTCTCTATAGAGCTTTTAATAAGTTCTTCATTCTAATATGAGCTAACTAATGTATATTTTCTCTGGAAGAGGCATCATTCTCATATTAAAAATGGTTTCCCTCTCGTAAGTCATATGGATGTTCATCATTAATCATGTGTGACTGATTTTGGCTGTAGTTTTCTCACAGCAGCATCTGACTCTTCATCTGAGAATTGAGGAAGGGGGTGGTGCTCAGCCATGCTTATGGGAATAGGTAGGTGGGGACTTCTGGGCTCTGTTTCCTCCCCAAGGTCTGCTGTGACCAGAAGCAATCATTCTGCAACAGGTGACCTAAACACCATTTCTTGTGGATGTTCTCGTTCTGAAGCTCGTCTTCAGTACTTTGTATCTAATTGTACTGATTTATTTTGGTCACTTTCAGTTTGCCCTCTCAATTTTTGAGACAGACATGTCCTCTAACAATCGTGGTATGTATTTCAAGTTTTTGAAAATCCAGTTTAAATTAAAGTAGAATTGCATCACTTTCTCCTTTCCTTCCCCCCTCCCTTCCTTCCCATATACCCTCCCTTCACTTCTCCTATGGCCCTCAGTCTCAAATTGATCTCCTTCTTTTGTAATTGTTATGCATATGTGTCTATGCACATACACACACACACACACACACACACACACACACACACACACACATATATGCATTCACACACTACTTGTTGAGTTCGTTTACATTATTTGTGTGGGAAAGGGTCTGGAGAGGGGAACTGGGGGCAGGGTGGACATTAGGTGCTGGAAGAGCAGGGCGGGACTGGGAGAAAGAGTGGAAATCAGTTTGGGAATCTCTGGGACTCGGAGGCTCCCACGAGTCTATGGGGTTGACCCTAGGTGAGACTTGTAGAAGTGGAGGATATTTAGCCTAAAGTCATCACCTCCTGAATCCAGGAGGGATTTCCAGTGGAGGGAGGGGGACACTAACCCACCCAGAAAACCTTCAACTCAAAACTTTATCCCTGTCTACAAGATGTGCAGGGATAAAGATAGAGCAGAGTAATTTGTCACCTGTGCCGATGAGATCAAGGGTTTTCCTCACTTTCTCTTCTAATAGATTTAGTGTGTCAGGCCTTATGTTAAGGTCTTTGATCCAATTGAACTTAAGTTTTGTGCAAGATAATAAGTATGGATCTAATTTCATTCTTTTACATGTCGACATTCAGTTAGACCAGCACCATTTGTTGAAGATTGTTGTCCTTTTTCCATTGTACGGTTTTGTCTTCTTTGTCAAAAATTAAGTGACCATAGGTGTGTGGGTTCATTTCTGGGTCTTCAATTCGATTCCATTGATCTACTTGTCTGTTTCTATACCAACACCATGCTGTTTTTATTACTATTGCTCTGTAGTACAGATTGATATCTGGGATGGTGGGTGATGTGTCCAGATTTTATTTTTTATTGTACAGGATTGATTTAGTTATTCTGGGTTTTTTGTTATTCTATATGAAGTTGACAATTGCTTTTTCCAGGTCTATAAAGAATTGTGGTGGTAATTTGATAGGAATTGCATTGAATCTGTATATTGCTTTTGGCAGGATGGCCATTTTTATTATGTTGATCCTACCTATCTATGAGCATGGGAGATCTTTCCATCCTCTGATGTCCTCTTCAGTTTCTTTCTTCAAGGACTTGAAGTTTTTGTCATATGGGTCTTTCACTTGCTTGGTTAGAGTTACCCCCAGGTATTGTATATTGTTTGTGGCTATTGTGAAGGGTGTTAGTTCCCTAATTTCTTTTTCAGCCCATTTATTGTTTTGGTATAAAGAAAAGCTTCTGCATCAATATACAAGGGGCAATACCAATGTGTCCAAATATTGGGCTACATAGGTATTGATCTTTGTATATTGATACAAAATTAAGATTATATTTTGCCACATTGGTATTGATTTCTTAAAGGGTAACGCTTCTTAAAGGTATTGTACCTAGTAATGCTTAAAAATGAAATGTGAAGTTTTGGCCTTTTGCTACCAACCGTCATAAAATGTTTAGGATAATTAAGAAACACAAACTAATAGTTATGCAAGCGTGTCATTTTGTTAGTTACTGTGACAGTCTATCACAGTTATTTTGTAAGCTACTCAGAAATCAAGTTGCTAAGAGACAAGCAATATTTACTTATCTAAATATAAGAGATAGATAGGGCATCTTCAAAAACCTCAAGAGATCTGCACAATATGGCAGTCAAAGATGTTTTCTTAACTTAAGATATTTTGATATCGAGACATGTCAGCTCCTGACAGCACCCTGTATTCTACTCCAAGTAGAAGATGAGCATTGAAGAATCTCCAGTGGAAGATGGTTGAATTAGTGGCAAGCCTATCTCTTGGCAAGAAAAACCCCTTGCTTCAACTGTAGAAAGACTGCTGTCCAAAAAGGACAAAATTTGGAAGCAGGTAAGTCGACAGCCTAGCTCTGCCAAGACAGGGTAGGCAAGTCCTTTATAATTCATGCTCTATAATCAATGTCTGTCTGTCAGAGAAACGGGGCCAAACGGCTGAATATTGATGCTGTAATGTATGGAGAGAAAATGGGAACTGTCCAGACAGCTACTGGTATGTCATTTCTTAGTTTTGGAAGCTGCAGGCCCTGAAATTCCTATATAATCAGATATATTGATCCCTCTCAGTTCTCTGAGGTGGTTAAAGAATAGATAGCTAGAGTCTCATAGTTAAATTTTGAGTTGTTTAGGAATCAAGAGGGTGTTCTGGATCTAAGAAGATGTTTTTAAAATTGTGATGCAAGTTAGGATGAAAGCTGAGTTAGATATAAAACTTTAAACTCATGGAGATGGTTAGATAGTGGAATGTTAAAGTCAGGTGCCAAATACATATGGACTGGACATTGGGAATGTATGCTAAGCCATAATAAATAAGTAAATAAAAAAATAAAAAAATAAATAAATAAAAGCTTCTGATTTTTTTAAAATTAATTTTGTATCCAGCCACTTTGCTGAAGGTGTTTATCAGCTGTAGGAGTTCTCTGGTGGAATTTTTGGGATTGTTTATGTATACTATCATATTGTCTGCAAATAGGGATAATTTGACTTCTTTGTTTCCAATTTGTATCCCCTTGATCTCGTTTAGTTGTCTTATTGCTCTGTCAAGAACTTCAAGTACTATGTTGAAAAGATAAGGCAAAAGTGGGCATCCTTGCCTTGTCCCTGAGTTTAGAAGAAATGCTTTAAGTTTCCCAACTTCCTGAACAGAACACTAACAGCTCAGGCTCTAAGACCAACAATCAATAAATGGGACCTCATGAAACTGAAAATCTCTGTAAGAGAAAAGACACTGTCATTTGAACAAAATGGCAGTCTACAGATTGGGAAAAAATCTTCACCAACCCCACATCTGACAGAGGGCTAATATCCAAATTTTACAAAGAACTCAAGAAATTAAATGCCAAGAAACCAAATAATCCAATCAAAAATGGGGAACAGAGCTAAATAGAGAATTCACAAAGGAGGAATACTTAATGGCTGAGAGACACTTGAAGAAATGCTCAGCATCCTTAATCATCAGAGAAATGCAACTCAAGATGACTCTGAGATTCCATCTCATACCTGTCAGAATGGCTAAGATCAGAAACTCAAATGACAGCACATGCTGGTGAGGTTGTAGAGAAAGAGGAACACTCCTCCGTTGCTGGTGGAAGTGCAGGCTTGTGCAACCACTATGGAGGTCAGTATGGCGATATCTTAAAAAACTTGGAATAGCTCTGCCTCGGGACCCAGCCATACCACTTCTGGGTGTACATCCAAAAAATTCCTCACCAAATCACAAGGACGTATTCCTCATGCATGTTCATAACAGCCTTATTTGTAATAGGTAGAAACTGGAAACAACCCAGATGTCTCTCAACTGAGGAATGGATAAAAAAACTGTGGTACATCTACACAATGGAATACTACTCAGCCATCAGAAACAACAAAATCATGCAATTTGCAGCCAAATGGATGGAACTAGAGAAGCCCATCCTGAGTGAGCTAACCCAGACTCAGAAGGATGCACATGGCATCTATTCACTTATAATCGGATTTTAGCCATATAGTACAGGATAACTATACTATAACCAATGCACCAAAGGGAACAGGAACATAGACTTTGTTACCTGTTAATGAGACATTTTGCCCTCGTGGTGCTGCCTTGTAGGCCCCCAGTGTATGAGGAGGCTCTTGGCCCTCATATGACTGCTGAACTGGGGTGGGGGACTGTTATGTAGGGACACTCCACTCCAGAGGAGTGGGATGGAAGGGTTAGGGGATAGAGGGTGGGAGGGCGGGGCTGGGAGGGGTGGAAAGAGGACACTGTGATGAAGATGTAACATGAAGTAATAAGTACACACAAAAAAGATGGAGCACAGATTGAGGGAACAGCCAAACAATGACTAACCCACTTGAGACCCACCCCATGAGAGAGACCTAACCCCTGACACTATTAATGATACTCTGCTATGCTTGCAGACAGGAGCCTGGCATAACTGTCTTCTAAGAGACTTCATTCAGGAGCTTATGGAAACAGATGCAGAGATCCACAGGCTATCAATAGGCAGAGCTTGGGGAGTTTGGTTGAAGTGTGGGAGGAAGAACTCAGGGGGCTGGAGAGGTCAAGGACTCCAAAAGAAGACCTACAGAGTAAACTAACTTGGGCCCCTTGGGGTTCACAAAGACTGACCCACCAACCAAAGAGCATGCAGGGCTGGACCTAGACCCTGTGCACATATGTAGCAGATGTGTAGATTGTTCTTCATGAGGGTCCCCTAACAACTGGAACAAAGGGTGTCTCTAGCTCTGTTGCCTGCCTTTGGATCCCTTTTCACTAGTTGGGCTGCCCTTGTCTGGCCTCAATGGGAAAGGAAGTGCTTAGTCCTGGTGCAACTTGATGTATCAGGTGGGTTGGTACCCAAGGAGGGCCAGAAGGCGTCTTGCAACTCCTCCTCACTATGTCTACTTTGTCTCTATTCCCACATGGCCCCCCCACTTTCTGGTCCATGCTTCAGCTAGGAATTGAATGGATTCTTTACCTGCATCCTTTCTTCCTCACCTTCTGTCTGGAAGAGCGTGGGTGGTGGAAGCACCATTATTAATTTCTTGTTTCTCATTTAAATTCTTTTCTGTGTTTTCAGAAGAGATCTCATGTTCTACATAGACAACTGTCACCCATCAGACATGCTTTTTTGACACTGAAGGTTATTTGTATCCTTTTTCAAAATTAATTAATTAATTTTTTCTTCAAGTTACATCTCAATCACAATCCCCTCCCTACTCCCCCCTCCAGTCCCATCCTCCCACCCTTTTCCGCCTCAACCCACCCATCCCCATCCTTTTTTTAAAAGTTTAAGATATATCTTTTCCCCCCAACAGCTCCCCCTTTCAGTTCAATAAATGGCTCTTTCTCTTATAATAATAAATACAATTCACAACAACAGAGGTAATTAGGCCACAATTATAAGAGTTACATGGCTTAGCATACATTCCCATTCTCCAGTCCATATGTATTTGGCACCTGACTTTAATGTTTTACTATCTAACCATCTCCATGAGTTTAAAGTTCTATATCTAACTCAGTTTTCATACTAACTTGCATCAAAATTTTAGAAACATCTTCTTAGATCCAGGACACTTTCTTGATTCCTAAATAACTCAAAATTTAATTATGAGACTCTAGCTATCTATTCTTCAACCACCTCAGAGACCTGAGAGGGATAAATTCATAGCACTAAGTGCCTTCAAAAAGAAAATTGTGACAGCTCATATTAACGAATTAACAGCCAAACTGGGTGAATTGGGAAAAAAGAAGCAAATACCCCCAAAAGGAGCAGAAAGGCAGGAGATCATCAAACTTAGGGCTGAAATCAACAACTTAGAAACAAAAAGAACTATACAAAGAATCAATGAAACCAAGAGTTGGTTCTTTGAGAAAATCAACAAAATAGACAGACCCTTACCCAAATTAACTAAAAGACAGAGGGAAAAATCCCAAATCAACAAAATCAGAAATGAAAAGGGAGAAATAACAACAGACATTGAGGAAATCCAGAAAATATTTAGATCCTACTTTAAAAATCTATACTCCACCAAATTTGAGAACTTAAGCGAAATGGACAATTTTCTCAATAGAGTCCACCTACTGAAGCTAAATCAAGATCAAATTAATAGATTAAACAGCCCTATAACTCCTAAGGAAATAGAAACAGTCATTAAAAATCTCCCAACCAAAAAAAAAGAAAAAGCCCAGGGCCAGATGGCCTTAGCACGGAATTCTACCAGACCTTCAAAGAGGAGCTAACACCAATACTCTTTAAACTCTTCCACCAAATAGAATCAGAAAGAACACTGCCAAACTCATTCTATGAGGTCACATTCACCCTGATTCCTAAACCACCCAAAGACCCATCAAAGAAAGAGAACTTCAGACCAATCTCCCCCATGAACATAGATGCAAAAATACTTAATAAAATACTGACAAACTGAATCCAAGAACACATCAAAAGTATCATACACCATGATCAAGTAGGCTTCATCCCAGGAATGCAGGGATGGTTCAACATACAAAAATCCATCAATATAATTCACCATATAAACAAGATGAAAGAAAAAAAAACACATGATAATCTCGCTAGATGCAGAAAAAGCATTTGACAAAATCCAACACCCCTTCATGCTAAAAGTTCTGGAGAGAATGGGCATACAAGGACCATACCTAGAAATAATAAAGGCAATATACAGCAAGCCAGTGGCCAACATCAAATTAAATTGCGAGAAGCTTGAAGCATTTCCTGTAAACTCAGGGACAAGAGAAGGATGTCCACTTTCACCATATCTCTTCAATATAGTACTTGAAGTTCTTGCTAGAGCAATAAGACAACTAAAGGAGATCAAGGGGATAAACATTGGAAACGAAGAAGTCAAATTATCCCTATTTGCAGATGATATGATAATATACATAAGCGACCCCAAAAATTCCACCAGAGAACTCTTACAGCTGATAAACACCTTCAGCAAAGTGGCTGGATACAAAATTAATTCAAAAAAATCAGAAGCCCTTCTTTATACAACAAAGAAATGGGCTGAGAAAGAAATAAGGGAAACGACCCCCTTCACAATAACCACAAACAATATAAAATACCTGGGGGTAACTCTAACCAAGCAAGTAAAGGACCTGTACAACAAGAACTTCAAGCCCTTGAGGAAAGAAATGGAAGAGGCCATTTGTATCCTTTTTAAAGTATGCATTATTTGGATACGATGGAGGACTATTTGCTTATTTTGACATGAAATTACTGAATTATTAAGCCAGGCTTGCCTTGTCCCAGAAGTTCTTCTGATTAATCAAGACCTCAAACTATCACTCAGGTACTGAGCTACTGTATCTAAGGATAAGAGGTCCATAGAGGGAAAGTGAAAACCTCACCGTAGCTGAACCTGCTCTGTGCAGCCCACCATTATAGCTAGAACAGGACTAGAAGTTTCACCATTAAACATAAAAGCAGCTGTAGGACTTAGACACTCACATGCAGCTGCCAGGTTTTCCTTTACTGTACTGTAGTAACAGTGTTTCATTAATTGGTAGTTTTCAACCCCATAGTATTTCTGCTAAAATTCAACTTATTTCAAATCACTTGGCAAGTCAGTGAGAGGAGTTACTTTGTTTCTCATGGGAAAACCTGGTAATGAAAAACACCATGACTTTTATTAAGTTGCCTACACACACTTTGTGGTGGTTTGAGGAAGAATTTTCCTCCATAGCCTCAGATATTCAAAAACTTCCTGCCCTGTTGATGGTGTTCTTTTGGGAGGTCCTAAAACCTTCAGGAGGGGAGGTTTGACGGAGGAAGTTTGTCACTGGTGAAGGACTTTGAAAGTTTATGACCTTGCCCCACTTCCAGTTCACTCTCTGCTTTGTGCTTGTTAAAAATGTGATGTCCCAGCTTCCTGCTGGAGGCACCTGCTACTAATCCTTCTAGCCAGTGCAGACTCTTCCTCTGGGAGCCATAAGGAAATTGTTCCTTCCATAAGTCACTTTGGACCATGGCCTTTTATCACAGCAACGCAAAGCAGACTAATACACGTCTGCAAAGACATCATTTAGTGTTATTACCTTTAACTTTGAAATAATTATGAATCCTTGATGGCTAGTTTTAATTGTCAACTCAACACATTCCAAAATCAGCTGGAAAGGGAGTCTCAGAAAGACACTGCTGATCAGTTTGGTCTGTGGGCATGTCTAGGTGACATATTGATTACGTTAATCAAAGTGGAAAGACCTGCCCACTGTGGGTGACACCATTCCATAGCAGGGAACTTTGCTTTTCATGATAGTGGGAAAGCAATCTGAGAAGCAGTAGGCTGGTATTGGTGCATTCCTGTCTGCTGCCTCTTGATTGTGAGAGCCACATGGCTGGATGTCTCATGTTCCTTCCTCTGTAGCTTCCCTGCAGTGGGAGTCTGTAATCTGAAATAAACACTTTCTCCTGGAAGTTGTTTTTTATCAGAGCCTTTTTATCACAGAGACAGGGATAAGACTCAGATGCTACCTTATTAAAACTTACCAGTAGCCACAGTCACATCACTAAGGCTAAATCATCACCCTATCTGTCCCTATTACAAGCAATTATCAAAGCTCCAGAAATTTTGTAACGGTTTTTAAAGTATAATTACATGCTCATCAGAATATTTTCTGTAAAAATGTATTAGGGTTTTGATATAACAACATCTTGTGAATGCTTTACCTAACAATTAATGATCTTAGAGCATTTTTTTTTTTTTTTACTGAATTTACCTTTTGGGTATACTTTGTTACTTTAAAAATAATTTATTATTATTGTTATTATTATTGGTTGTTCATCTGTGTGTAAGTGTAAATATGGGTCTGTGTGTGCCATATATGTGCAGGTGCTTGCAGAGGCCAGAAGAGAGCTTCAGATCCCCTGGAGTTGAAATCACAGGCAATCATGAACTGCCATGATGTGGGTGTTGGGAACTGAATTTGGGTCCTCTGTAATAGCAACATGATCTTCTAAGTGCTGAGCCAACATTCTAGCCACTTGACACCTCTACACTGAAACAAATAAAATTTCTGCCGAAAGTTATACCACCTTCCTCAGTGTATACCACTGCCTCATACTTAGAGAAAGTGTGGGGTGTCCTATTACCCAAGACGGCCATGGATAGACATGTGCCGTCTAGGAGTGAAGAAATTCCAAGATCCTTTCCCACAGAGAGCCATGTCTTTACCATGCAATTATCACTCGACTAATTGGTTACATGTTAGTACAAGGTTGGGTTACTGGCTTATGTGAATCCTCAAAGCGAGCTGCTCAGTCGCTTAGATGTCTCCGTTGATTGGCATCACCTGTGTTCTAAATAATTGAGGTTTTATTCAAGT
Organism: Lophiomys imhausi; assembly: GCA_907164525.1. Classification (NCBI taxonomy): domain Eukaryota; kingdom Metazoa; phylum Chordata; class Mammalia; order Rodentia; family Muridae; genus Lophiomys; species Lophiomys imhausi. Next base: position 2,770,145 of record CAJQZJ010032670.1, read on the forward strand.
CAATATTGCTTGCACTTACCATGCACCAAGTGAAAACTTCGGCGTAACTGCTAGGCTAATTGGGCATCGGGGATTCTTGGAAGTCTTTATTATGTGGAAATGCCTACATAACGTCTGTCCCAATATCCCTGTATCTGGGGCTTCTTTGTAGTTGCCACATCTTCAGGGACCATCAATACCAGAAATAAAGAAATTCAATATAAATTGCACTTTGTAGAAAGCTCTTTAAACCCACATAGTGTGTGCGATTGGAGCCTGGATTAGCTGAACCTTCACTCAAAGAGGGATACTTTCTTACCCACTTTTGCAAAGTTCCATAGAAACCCCATTCTTTTAGTTCCCAGAATGAAGATAATTTCAAAGCCCTATATTCACTAAGGGAGGTTACTCTTTAACTTCATAGACCTCTGACTCACGTCATTCTCTTACAGCGCAGTCCCAAGGCCTGCTGGGAAATAATCCCCAGGGCTCTTCTATGATCCTGCACCTTGTGGCTGACCATCTGCACCAAACTTGACCAGGGAAGGGGTATTTTCCTTTGGTGCAACCAAGCTAGTCACCATGAAGCTTAAGAGATGGGAGTTTGGGGTTGTCACTGGGAAAGGGAATCTGTAGTCCCACATTCAGAGGCCGGCGAAAGGCCAGTCCACATCTGCTTGCCTTGCATAATACTGCAACTTGGCTCTAGGGCCAAGTCCCTGGATGAGTGCTCCCATTAACTCATATCCTTGCTAGCACGAGCAGTCATTTTTTATTGACCATTATGATTGGTGTAATATGAAATCTCAGAGTAGTTTTGATTTGAATTTTCCTGATAACTAAGGATGCTGACAATTTATTTTAAGTGCTTCTCAGCCATTCGTGTTTCATATTCTGAGAACTGTGTAGCTCTGAACCCTGTTTTCAATAGGGCTATTTATTCTCTTGATGTCCATTTTTTGAGTGCTTTGTATAGTTTAGATATTAAGCCTGTTTCAAATATGTAGTTGGTAAAACACCTTCTCATTTTGTAGCCTTATTTTCTTTCTGTTTTTATTTTAATTTCCTCTGATGTACCTTTATTTTACTGTTCTCATTGTCTTTTAAAAATTTGTTAATTTTTTAAAAAATTTTATTGTTACATCTTGATCAAAGTCCCCTGCTTCCTCCCTTTCTGGTCCCTCCCTCCCTCTTCCTCTTCTTTGTCTTCTCTTTCTCCTCAGATGAAGGGAGCCCCCACATATGAAGCCTCCTCAGTTCATCAGTCACATGGCTGCTAAGAGCTTCCTCTTGTACTGGGGCTTGATATGGCAACCCATCTAAAGTAATGTGTTCCACTAACAGGCAACAGGGTCCATGACTCATTCCTGGGTGCAGTTTTTCATAGGACAGTTATACTAGGTTCCTGTCTGTTTGGGTATGTGGATTGTAGGATGGTTGTCCAATGCTATATGGTTTTCTACAAATATGTATTTGCTTAGAAATGCAAGGAAGCCCAGATAAGTAGGAGAGGAAAGAAAAAATTAAAAGAAAAACTGAGTAGATAAACAGGAAAGAGGAATACAGTAAACCATGAAGGATTCAAGAAAGGAAAGGAATAATCAGAGGAAATGAAACAGTCACAGAATAATGGCGAAAAGATGGGATGGAGCTTGAAGGCCCGATTACAGCCGTCAAGGGCCTGGAGTCTCCCACTCGGTACAACCAACGTAAAAAAGCCGAAGCAAACAAAACAGATGAGTAGTTAAGATGCTCATGGCTCAGTTCTCACATCCAGTTCCTGCTCAGAGAACCTGACCAGCACACAACTTCTTTCGATGAGTAAATGACATCTGCAACTACCTCCCATAATCCTGTCATGTTTTTCATAGTCTGGTGCAGCAAGAAAACAAATTAAAATGCTCTAGAAAACCTTTCCATGACACAAGGAAGAATAATTCCAGAGAATTTCCCATCTACTAATTAATCCATCTGTTGGATAAGCCCACCCCCTTAACAGCTTCATTAATTGGAATGTTACTATAGGTATACAGCAGAACTCTATAATTAGCAGTCGTTCTGAAGGCAACTTGCTGTGTTTCATAGAAAGAAGCTAGAAAAGAGGTTGGGCAACTGTGGTTCAGTCCTTAAGACCTTGCCACACCTCATCAGCACCTTTCACAGTTCTAGTGAGGTTCACAGCATCACTGGGGTGCAAACCTCTGAGTTAGGGAGCCCTTCCATCTTTCACTGCCCCCAGCAGCTCTAGATTCTCACTGAGTTATTAGGCTGGAGGATTTCACCTGAAGGACTTGTCTGCTGGCAGAGAGTCCCTCACCTCCCACTCTGTCTGGAAGCTCCAGGGGAACCGTTAGCCCTGACCCCACTCCCAGGATGGGGTCTCTGTGTTTGCACTGTTGCTTTCAGAGACTCTATGCCGCCCTGATTTTCTGCGTGGGGGTTGTCAATATAAGTTAATAAATATTTAAAAATCAGAGCACTTCTCTCCGGAGAACTTATTTGGAACTTGTGGAGAACCTCCTGAACGTAAATGCGTCTCTGTGAATTCTGGGCATATCCAGAGAAGTTGATTACAGGGTGTCATTTCCAAGACAGAATGAGGAGGGTGTCTCTGACATGGAAATAAGGATTCCTGTCCGCAATGAACTCAGAAGAGGAGAGTCCCAGGTTGCATCCACAGGTTTTGGCTGCCTGTCCTGACAGAAGCTCCTTATGGGGCTGCAGTGGCTGTTCTGAAAGTCTGTGGTTTTGGAAGAGTCTGAAAATGTAGATCGTTGGTGGTGTTCTCAGGTGCTATGCATCCGACCCCTTCCACCTCCATCTCCAGCTTATTTTTCATTACAGTTGACACAAGTAACTCCATTTTGCTCTTCATGACTAAATTTCTCCCACTGTATTGGAATGCAGACTGCTCAGAAACCTCATGACCCAGCCGCCCTGAAGGTCAGGGGATGGTGAAGGCCATAGTGGCATTGTCCCTCTGGTCCCATTCCCTTTTCTATGACTGAAACACACTACTTGTCTAGGCTCACAGGAGGTTTCTCAATGTCCAGCCCTAGCAGATGTCTATTTCCTGGTGAGAGGCAGGGCAGTCTCTGATAGCATTCCATGGAGACCTCTGAGACTACCATGTTGCTCCAGGAACACTTGTGTCCCTTCAGAGTAATTAGTTTTCCCTTAGGCTTAGCCACCAGCAAGATCCATTAGATAGCCACCCATGCCAGCCAGCCACATTCCCCAGAGAGATGCCAGCAGCCACAGGGTGCCAGTCTGCAGATTCCTGGCATGGGGCCACCTGCCTTTTGGCTGCAATGGTGCCTTGTAAATGGTGTAGTTGGTGGTTGGTGTGTGAGTGGCAGAAGCAATAAATGGGTCTCTGTTGCTATTATGCTATTTAATTTTAGAGATGTTTTCCCACTGCACTGTTGTAGAAACAACAAACTGTTCATTTTACCAGCCCTTCTCACTAATGTGCTCTTCATCTGCCAAAGCAAGAAGGAGGTGAATGTTGGGAAGGAAGTGACTGCCCAGGAAAAGGTTGAGCTCAAAATGGTACCAAGGATGGTTTGCCTTCTAGCCCCCATTCTCCTTTGCTGCCACTCCCATGGTGCACTTGTCATCAGACGATGCAGATAGGGTCAATATGGAGACAGATAATCATTATTGTAAGAGTTTTCTACAAGGTCTTCAAAACTTTCATTAGCATATGCTAATTTTAAGTAATAATAGTTTTTATTATGGTATTTTACATAAGTATATAATGTATTTTGATCATATTCACAGCCCCATTCTAGGCTTCTTTCATCTTGTGATTATGACTTTTCAAAGTGGGCTCCCCAAATTCCTGCGTTGATAGTGGGAGGGTGGGAAGAAGACCAGCAAAAATGTTCATACTTCTTTTTTTTTTTTTTTGGTGGTGCATGCCTTTAATCCCAGCATTACAGAGGCAGAGGCAGGTGAGTTCCAGGCCAGGCAGTATTGTTACAAAGAGAAACTCTGTCTCAAAAAAGAAAGAAAGAACAAAGGAAGGAAAAGAAAGAAGGAAGGAAGGGAGGAAGGAAGGAAAAGTAAGAACGACGGAAGGAAAAGAAAGAAGGAAGGAAGGAAGGGTAAGAAAGAAGGAAGGATAATGTTCATACTTTAAATTGACAATTATTCCATTTATTTTTTTTTGTAAGTTGACAAAGTATACTGCATTGTATTTTGGGGAACACAATAAGGCATAATCACACATATAAACACACACATACACACATGTTCGCAACCCTCACAAACACACATGCACAGGTGAATGCACATTTATACACACGCTCACGGGTTAATGCACCCACACACACTCATGCACACATAGACAGACACACAGTCACACACATGGTACAGTCTATTTAAATAAAGCAAATTAGAGTTTCTGTCACCTCCAAGGCTGTTATGTTTTTGTGGTAAGAACACTTTAAATTTTCTCCTTAACCAACTGTGAAATAATGTCCTTGTTATTAACTATAACCACAGCACTGCCCATTGATTTAACACTTTGTTTCTTCCTCCTGACAGAAACTTTGTGTCCATTGACACACACTTCCCACCCATCCCCTGTGAGTCCCCAGCCTTGCAAAGGTTAAAAGTAACTCATTCCTGACTCCTGCTAACCCACATTGTCTTCGTGCTCCCCTGGATCACACCCTGTCTGTGACCCCCACTGTGTTCACTCTGCTCACTCTGGTCCTTTGTTTCCTGTGACTGCAGGGACATCTTGTTTTAACTTTTAATTTCTGATTGCTAATGACATCAGGCATCTTCTTCTCTGCTGCCCAAGTTCTCTCTCCTTTAATCTTTAGCTTCCATTATCTGTTGTATTTTTCAAATTTAAGATTTATGGGAATTTTTCACATTTTCTAGATAAATACAATCCCCTGTTGGTTTTAGATATTGTGAATATATCCTCTCACTCTATCTCTTGCTGACTTTCCCCATGTGCTTTTCATTAGCATCAATCCTTATTTTAATGTAATAAATTTGACATATTTTCCTTCAATTAGCTCATTTGTTTTCAATTTTTCTTGTCTCATGAAAATGTATTATAACATATAAATTTTACTTTACATACCATTGTAGATGTTTCCCACACATTTTAAAATGAGCTTTATGTCATTCATTTCCAAGTATTTCACAATTTCCTTCTTAGCTAAATACATGTTGCCGAGATTCCAGAAGTAAGAGAGTTTTGCAGTCACACTTTTTATTAATTTCTATTTGTCAGAAAACAACTTTTTATAGCATTGTTTTAAACATTTATCGGGGATCCACTTTTGGCTTCATTTTCAGTGAATATCTGTATCTCTCCTGATTATGCTAAAAGGTAATGCTTTTCGGGCTGTGGGAACTGCTCAGGGCTGCAGTGCTGGCCTGAGACCCACAGGGCCCTGGGTCTCATCTTCAAAAAAACCAACCAAACAAACAAACAAACAAACCATCAAACAAACAAAAATCCCTAATAATGCTGGTGCCTTCTGTGTTGAGTTTTCTTTAGCCATTTTTATTCTATAACAAACCCTTTTCTGAAATTCAGTAAAAATGATCGTGTAATCTTTTGATCCAGCAATAGCACACTGCTCTGAAAGCTTCTGAATACCATTTTTATGTTTATCCCACTGTGGGTAGATAAGCAGCAGCGGAGAGGAGTCACCAAGACTCCAGAACACGTCCTCTTAGACTTTGACCCTGAGTGATTGCTGCCCATGGTTACTGACTAGACTATTTGCCAAGCCTCCTTTTCTGCTTTTGCTCCTGCTGTGAGTGAGTGGGGTGAAGTTCCACACATCGTGCAGCACCTTCTGGTTTTTAGCTGTTTTCTCACTTGTTTTGTACAGTTACCATTTAGGACTGGGAAAGAACACAGATCAGATCATCCAAGGAAGGCTCCACTGTGCTGAGACCAGGGGACTTCCAGAGACTGGCTGCCTGCAGCTCCAAGCACTGACAGGGACGCTTTCCTGAGCCCTGGGGAAGGCTGCGCTGAGTTTTCCTGCATTGTTGGGTTTCACTCAGGCATTTCCACACAGGTACAAATGGAGTTTGTATAAGTTGTCACAGTCATTCTCTCTCACCTTCCCAGTAGTCCCTCTCCCACCGTGACAATCGCTCTTATACTTTCCTGCTTCTTTTCTGTATATGCGAGAAAACTTGTCTCTCTTGTCTTTCTGAGTCTGGCTTAATTCCCTAAACACGGTGGATGCCTTCCATTTCTATCCATTTTCCTGAAAATGGCAAAATTCTCGTCTTAGTGGTTGAGTGACAGCCCCAGGTGCAGCTTTCTCCATCCATGTCTTGATGGGCACTGAGTGGATTCTGCACTGATTTATCATTTCTTCAGTTTGCCACTTGTTTCATAAATCCCTAGGGACCGCCATTTGCATTGCATTTGTCCATACTGTTTCTATTCCACTTATACTATTTTAGTGTTTCATTTGCCTTAAAGATATCTTTGTCCTGGTATTTAGTCAAACATTAAAATTGTCACTGCTGCTGCCAATGAGACAACATTCCCACGATGGGCACCTTCTAGCCTTCTCTTCTTGATTTTACAAGTGAGGATGATTGTGTTTTCTTACATCCTCTTTGGAATTTTGGTCTTCCTATTGCTGATTTTAGTGTGCTTTTGTTTGTTTATTGTAATTATTTTTATATTATCATTTTATTTTTACTTTCTAGTTTAGTACACTTGTTTATTATTTTCACCTTTTTACTGTGTAGATGAGGTTTAAATTACAGGTTAAAATTATACAATTTACTTTTATTGTTTTGTTGGCTTTCTAAAATTGGAAACTTATTTATGTTCATTGACATCTATGGATCTTCCTGAGTTGAAGCAAAATTAAGTTACAATAACATGCAGAAATCCAAGTCTTCAGTTTGATAAGCCTTGACAGGTGTGCGCACCTTGGCAACTGCCTTTCCCAGTATCGTTCTGAATGTTGATATTTCCCTAGAGTCCCCATGTCCTTTCATGCCAGTCTTCCCCACTCCCCTTGGGATGGGAGCATTCAGACTCTTGTGGCTATCTTTGCTATGTCTTATATTTCTAATAAAAGAAATTACATGCTGCTGGGTCTCTTTAATCTGTCTCCTTTTCTTTAGCACAACTGTGCTGAGGTTCATACATATTTTCAGTTGTGTGTGCTTTATTGCTAAAGAACATTCCTTCCCATGAACCTAAGTAATACACTATAGTTAAAAAAAATATCTCCATTATTGAGAGCACATTTAGGTTATTCCCAGTCCAGGCTGTTACAAATAAAGCCAATGTGTGCTTTCTGGCAGGTGCTTGCATGTGAATATGTCTGTGTGAGTTCATGTTTGCAGGTCCACCAAGTAAAACTCATTTTCTTAAAAACATCTTCTCTATTTTTTATTTATGTTTTGTCGGTTTTCTTTAAAAAGCAAAAACAACACACTTATTTATTCATGTGGGGCTCACACTACAGAAAGTCTGTGTCAGTGGCAGGGCTGTGGAAGCCAGTTCTTCCCTTACACCATGGGGGTCCGGGATGTCAAACTCAGGCTCTGAGGGGCAGCAAGTGGTTATACCCACTGAACCACCTCTCCTACTCCACAGTAGGCCTTCTCTTTGCAGCAGAGCCTGAGCTTGCTCAGCAATCTTGCTTTAGCCTCCTAATTACTGGGATTATACGCATAATCTGCCTGAAACTGGCTCTTATTGGGATCTTTTAATTATCAAAAACCTTTCATTTTGGTTAAATTAAGGCAGATTGTTTTAGTTTTCGTGAGTTTTGTTTTGCTGCACTGCTCTCAGAGTCCCTGCCTCCATCAAGAGTGTAAAAACATTCAACTCTGTGTTTTATCTGAGACACGTTCTTATTTCTCTGTTACCATGTGATCTGTGACCAGCTTTGTGGTAATATTTTGTGTACGGAGTGAAATCAGATCTAAGTACATGCCCTCATCTGGTTCTTTGCTGTATAACAGCACCGTTACAAATACTTTGTCTCCATATCTGGATTGGCTGGAAGCTTGATGAAGAGTTGATTGACAGAGCTGGAGGGCAGCTGCTGTGTTATCAATGCTCTGGCCCCATGGTGACCTGCAGTCACAGCGAGACAGGGATTCAGACAGAGCTTCCTCCTGTGAGAAAAGGCACCTGTGTGGCTAAAATTGGTCACAAATTTGAGATCCTTCTGCTTTATTCTTTACAGTGCTTTGGTACGGGTGTATACCACGTCTTGAGATTATTTTAGTTAATGTATATTTACATTTCCTCGTAGATTTTAGAATTATCTTATCTACTTATTTTTTTCTGATTTCTTCGAATATTGTGCTTTTTCCATTTTTAAAATTATTAATTTATTTTTTCAAGCTACATCTCAATCAAAATCCCCTCTCTCCTCCCCTCCCAGTCTCTTCCCCCTCTTCCTCATCTTCATCCTCTCCTTCTCCTCCAGTGAGAGGAGCCCCCACATATCAAACTCCCTCAGTTCATCAGTCACGCGATGGCTAAGAGCATCCTCTTGTACTGGGGCTTGTTATGAAAGCCCATCTAGGGTAAGGTGTTCCACTAACAAGCCACAGGGTCCATGACTCACTGCTAGGTGCGGTGCAGTTTTTTGCGGGATACTTATGCAAGGTTCTTGTCTGTTTGAGTCTATGGGTTGTAGTATGGTTGCCCCATACTATATGGTTAATATCCACGTATAAGAGAGTATATAACACATGTTATGAAATGTACAGAACATGTTTCTGGGTCTCAGTTAGCTCACTCAAGATGAGCTTTTCTAGTTCCATCCATTTGGTTGCAAATTGCATGATATCCTTGCTTCTGATAGCTGAGTAGTGTCCCATTGTGTAAATGTACCACAGTTTTTTGTTTTTTTTTTAAATCCATTCTTCAGTTGAAGGACATCTGGGTTGTTTCCAGTTTCTGGATATTACTAATAAAGCTGCTATGAACCTTGTTGAGATGATGTTCTTGTGGTTTGGTGGAGAATCTTTTGGATATATGCCCAGGAGGGGTATGACTGAGTCTTGAGGTAGAACTATTTCCAATATTCTAAGATATCGCCAGATTGATTTTCATAGTGGGTTGTACAAGTTTGCACTCTCACCAGCAATGGAGGAGTGTTCCCCCTTTTCCACAACTTTTCCAACATGTGCTGTCATTTGAGGTTTTGATCTTAGGCATTCTGACAGGTGTGAGATGGAATCTCAGCATTGTCTTGAGTTGCATTTCTCTGATGATTAAGGATGTTGACCATTTTTCTTCAAGTGTCTCTCAGCCATCAGAGATTCCTCCTTTGTGAATTCTCAGTTTAACTCTGTCTCCCATTTTTTGTTTGGATTATTTGGTTTATTGGTGTTTAACTTCTTGAGTTGTTTATACATTTTGGATATTAGCCCTCTGTCAGATGTGGGGTTGGTGAAGATCTTTTTCCAATCTGTAGGCTGTAGTTTTGTCCTTTGCCTTACAGAAGCTTTTCAGTTTCATGAGGTCCCATTTATTGATTGTTGGTCTTAGATCCTGAGCCATTGGTGTTCTGTTCAGGAAGTTGTCACCTGTGCCAATGAGTTTGAGGCTTTCCCCCACTTTCTCTTCTATTTGATTTAGTGTGTCAGGTTTTATGTTGAGGTCTTTGATCCACTTGGACTTGAGTTCTGTGCAGGGTGATAAATATGGGTCTAATTGCATTCTTTTACATGTTGACATCCAGTTATACCAGCACCATTTATTGGGGATGTTTCCTTTTTCCATTGTATGGTTTTGGCTTCTTTGTCAAAAATTAAGTGACTGTAGGTGCATGGGTTTACTTCTGGGTCTTCAATTGTTGGTGTTTTTACTACTATTGCCCTGCAGTACAGCTTGAAATCAGGGATGATAATACCTTCAGATGTTCTTTTATTGCACAGGTTTTATTTAGCTATTCTGGGTTTCTT
>CAJQZJ010032670.1:2781698-2853648 GCA_907164525.1 Lophiomys imhausi
TGTGTGTGTGTGTGTGTGTGTGTGTGTGTGTGTGTGTGTGTGTGTGTGTAAAGAAGGACTATTGAATTTTTTTTCAATTAATTTTGTATACATCCACCTTGTTGAAGGTGTTTATTATCTGTAGGAGTTCTCTGGTGGAACTTTTGAGGTCACTTATGTATACTATCATATCATCTGCAAATAGGGTTACTTTGACTTCTTCCTTTCCAATTTGTATCCCTTTGATCTCCTTTAGTTGTCTTATTGCTGTCTACTTGTAGAAAATTATATATTCAAATCTCCTTGTTTCTATATATTTCTTTTCTTTTTTTTCCTGTGAGTTTTCTTTTTTTTTAATAAGTACTTTATTTTTTTTTCAAGTTACATATCAGTCACAAACCCTTCCCTATTCCCCCTTCCTTTCCCCCCCTTCCCCCCTCTTCCCCCCCCCCCCCCCAACAGCTTCTCTTTTCATTCCAACAAATGGTTCTTTCTCTTATAACAGTAGATTCTATACAAAACAGCAGAATTAAATATGCCACATTTATGAGAGTTAAATGGCCCGGTGTACCTTCCCAATGTCCAGTTCATACATATTTGGCCCCTGACTTTAACCTTCTACCTTCTAACCATCTCCATGAGTTTAAAGTTCTATAACTGACTTAGTTTTCATACTAACTTGCATCACTATTATAACCATCTTCTTAGATCTAGAACACCCTCTTGATTCCTAAACAACTCAAAATTTAGCTATGAGACTCAAGCTGTCTACTCTTCAACCACCTCAGAGAGCTGAGAAGGATAAATATATCTGATTGTATAGGAAGAGCAGGGCCTGCAGCTTCCAATACTAAGAAATGACAAACCAGTGACTACCTGGACAGTTCCCATTTTCTCTCCATACATTCCAGCATCAGTCTTCAGCCTTTTGGTCCTGTTTCTCTGACAGACATTTATTGTAGAGCAGGGATTGTGAAGGACTAACCTACCCTGTCTTGGCAGAGCTAGGCTGTCGACTTCCCTGCTACCAAGTTTTGTCCTTTTTGGACAGCAGTCTGTCTGCAGTTGAAGCAAGGAGTTTTTACATGTCAAGAGATAGGCTTGCCACTAATTCAACCATCTCACATTGGAGATTCTTCGATGCTTTTCTTCTACTTGGAGTAGAATACGGGGTGCTGTCAGGAGCTGATATGTCACGATATCAAAAAAAAATCTTAATTTAAGACAACATCTTCGAATGCCATATTCTTCAGATCTCTTGGGGTTTTTGAAGATGCCCTATCTATCTCTTGTATTTAGATAAGCAAATGTTGCTTGTCTCTTAACAACTTGATTACTGAATAGCTTAGAGAATATCTGTGATAGACTGTCTTAGTAGCTAACAAGGTGACATGCATGCATGACTAGGAGTTTGTTTTTCTTAACTATCCTAAACAGTTTAAGACGGTTGGTATCAAGAGGCCAGAACTTCACATTTCATTTTTAAGTATCTCTAAGTACGATACCATTAGGAAGCGTTACCTTAAATTTTGCATCAATATACAAAGATCTATTCAAATGTGGCTAAATATACTCTTAATTTTGTATCAATATACAAAGATCAATGCCTATGCGGCCCAATACAATCTTAATATTGCGTCCATATACAAGGGTCAATACCATTGTGGCCAACTATAATCTTAGTTTTGTATCAATATACAAATATCAATACTGACGTAGACCAATACAATCTTATTTTTGCACAATAAACAATGGTCAATACCACTTTAGCCAAATATACTATTAATTTTGTATCAATATACAAGGGTATAAGGGCATATTCAATAATGTGACCTTTCTTCTTGATCCTTCCTGTGCTGTGTCTCGATTTTTCTCTCGTCCGTGCATTCCTACATAGGAGATAAAGAAGGATACAGAAAAGGGAAAGAAGGAATACCCTGGGTCTAACCTCCAAAACCCATTAAACAGGACCATTTAACAACTTGTAATCTCTTCCCCTAAATAATAGTGTTTTCAGTTGTCCTTCAAATAACCGAAAAAGGGGGGGGGGCGGAGAAACACCCTCCCCCCCCTCTGGGTATGGGACGTCGCTCTCTTAAAATGACTTCCTGATGATTTGGGTCGTAGTAAACCTGTTTGGGGCCCAAACCAAAATGGAAAAATGGTTAAAAATGTTTATACAATCCTTTTATGTTCAGTCCTTCTGTTCTCAGCTGTTTAGATGACCTAAGGAGTTTGTAGGCAGAAGCTGAACTTCCAGGCTTTACTGAGGTTCTGGCTGGGGCATTGTGTAGGGCTGAACGGTCTTAGCGATATTGAGTTGTTGTGGTTGTAGGCTTTTGATGGAGACATCTATTGAGGGAGTCTGTCAGGCTGAATCATTTGGGTCACTCGTCTTCTTTTGGTGTCTGATTCTGATTTCTGCTGAGGTTTCCGTTGTCCAGTTGTCCCTGGGTTCCTTGAATGGATGCTTTGATTCTCCTGGAATGATAAGAACAGAGCCCTGCCCTATTCCTCACTCAGGGACAATCACCCTCTTTTTTTGGGGGGGGGTAGGTAATATTTCTCCTGAAGCAAATTTGGTTTTTGACAATATATAAAGTGTTATCTTTCAATCTGGCTTAAAGAAGAAATTATTTTGTTATTTTGGAGCTAAACCAGCTTTAGTGTATATATTTTGAGGTCTCGAAGGACAATTTGTTTGTGTTATGTGGGCCTTTTGTAAGTAGCTTTTAAACTTAGGTCCTTCCAAATCCTATGTGTGTGTCTCTGCATTCTAAATATTGGGATCCAAGACCTGTGGTTCCCATCTAAGGGGATTAAAGATGTGTTCCACCACTCCTGGATCAAAGTTTTTCTTTATTTAGAGTTTGTTTTGTATCAGGCTGACCTTGAGCTCTGAGATCTGCCTGTTTCTGTCTCTAGTGTGTTGGGGTTAAGGGTGTACTCTTCTTGAATGATGGGATTAAAGGTGTGTACCCTCACCACCCTTTTCCGTGTAACTCTAGAATTTCTAAGTCCACTAACACTTTGGTGCTCCTCCCGTCTCTGTTGAAGTTAAAGGCATGGGTTAACACCACATTTCTCCTGTATTTTACCTTAGCTCTACGTTTTTTCGACACTTGGAGGTTCATAAAACCAGGTTGAACGGCTGTGTCCTTTAATTTATTTACAGTGTATTAACGTTGTTATCTGCTTTTTTTTTAATTAGTAAATTTATTTGTTTGTTGCTACAGGTTACATCCTTGACATATTGTCCTCTTTTCCTGCTTCCCAGGCCCACTCTCCCATGCTCTACCCCCTGACCCTTCCATCTTGATCCTCTGGGGTGGAGTGTCCCTGCATACCAGTCTCTCACCACAGATCAGGAGTCATATGAGGGCTGAGGGCCTCTTCATACACCGGGGGCCTACGAGGCAGTACTGCCAGTGAAAGGTGTCTCCTTGCTACGGGGGGAAAACTAAAAAAAAGACCAACAGACACACAAACCCACAAAAACAAAGAACAACAACAAAAAAAGAGAGGAAAAAGAAAGAGAAAAAAAGAGTATATATTTCTTTAAACTGGTTTCTTTTAAAATTTTGTTGAATCATTCATTTGCTTACTCCATGTGTGTGTGTGCGCACATGTTTAGAGATCAGAGAATAACTGCACGACTCAGTTCTCTTCTTTCATCACGTAGGTACTAGTGATAGAGTGTAGGTCATCCAGCTTGGTGACAAGCACTTTTATCCACTGTGCTCTCTTGCTGGCCCCTAACCTTGTTTGTACACAATTTTGTCTTTTGCTAACTAAAGCTAATTTCAGCACTTTGTTGTATCCTTTGTCTGCCTATTCTGTCTGCAGTAAGAAGGGGAAACTGAGTTCTAGATGAATTTGAATGGTCATGCCTCCCTTCCCTGTTATTCTTACATTTTTATATAACATTTGTGCTAACTTCTCTGATCACCCTCCCAGTCATATTTTTTTTCTGGAAATCTCTGGCACTCATTCCTTTTCATTTGGTCTTCCTTTACTGAGTTTCCACAGGCATGTTTCGTACTTCATTATCTCCTTTACTATGCCTGAGGATATTTTTAATTTATTTAATTTAATTCATTTTTAATAAAAATAAAAAGTTGCATATGCAATATCAGGTTGAGGGTATTTTCATATGTTTGAAGGTGTGTCTATATCTTCTGATGTGTCATGCTGCTGGGAACAAGCCTAGTGACAGCCCACCCCATCCCTGTGTCCAACACCTACAGTTCTCCTCAAGCCATTCTGACACGCCTCCACACCATTGGCTGGTGTCCTTGGTTCTGTGTACAGTGTGTCTAGTGTGGATTTTTGTTACTTAACCTATTTGGTTCCTTGTGACAATCAAAACCTTGAGAGCTTTTGCTTCTATTTTCATCAAAATTTCCATGACTATTTTCATATCTCTATCTCTGTCTGTCTGTCTATCTCTACCTTGAGTTTTCTCTGTGTAGCTCTGTCTGTTCTGAGACTTGCTCTGTAGCCTACGCTGACCTTAGAGACTCACCTTAGTGACTCAGAGATCCACATGCCTCTGCTGCCCAAGTTCTGGGATAAAGGAGTGCTCCACCACAGCCTGTAGTTATTTTCATCTCCAATTAGACACCTGTCACATTCAAATGACCATTCCTCCATCTGTCCTCCTGACTGAGTACATTTCCTTCAGGACATGTTTTACCTTTCTTTTCTGATACACTTTCTTAAGCTGATTCCCTACTATTACCTGTGTCTACTTTGAAATCTTCCTCCACAGACTGAGCTCTTACTTTCAGTCTAGAGGCTGACTGGTTTCAGAATCTGCTGCCTGCTTTCTCAGCTCTGCAATGTGAAGAATCCTAACTCAAGCCTTTGGCTTCTCCCAGGATGGGCACAACACCAGCACCCATCCTCCATGTCTGCAAATCACTAGCAAAAGCACCTCTGAGGCTGCAGGGATGTCTGTTCATCAGTATCCACTTTGAGACATTTGTCAGGTGCGTTTTAAATTCTCAGGCAGCTTCAATAGCTCTTCGCATCGAGTGCTCTGGCTGTCATATGTAGCCCTCAGCTCTGGTGGCCAGGAGCCATTTCCATGGGTGGCTGTTTCCGTGGAATCTGCTGCTCTTGGTGGTGTGACTTGCAGGTGGGCCCCTCTTAGGTCAGGCCTTCATTTCAGTGATGGGATGTGCTTGATTGTAATCCCAGGCTCTCATTACAGAACCTCCTTGTTCTTCCCACTGTTTTATGCTGTTCTCATATCCACACCTGTCTGTCCTGTTCAGTCATGTTGCAGTTGGTTTCGAGGGACAGAACCAAGACTAAGCCGGGGCAGCCCCTGGTCATTCCAGTCTCCTCTTCCCCTTTCCTCATTCTCTACTTCTTTTTCTCCACCCATGTCTTCATCTGTTTTCCCTTTCATATTTCTTTTTCCTTCATTTCTTTCTCTCTTTTTGATTTCCTAGTCCTGTGCTCATGGTTCTAGCTAGGAAACAGCTCAGCCATCTCTGCTTTCTCATGTGAGCCTCTGAAGCTTATCTATGCCCTGTGCACACTCTTTGCTGAATACATGTGTGGAAGTGAAGCTTCCACCACCCTGACCACAGAAAGTGCAGCAGTGCCTCACTGTTTGCATTGCTGGAGATTTACCATTTACTACTCAGCTGTATCTTTTATAAAGTAAGACAGATTAAAATATTTGTATGCTACTCAGCAATTCTCTAAATATCAGCTCACCATAAGGGCTTGTGCTCCAGCCTTACACCTAGGAGATGAGACATAGGAATCCTAAGAAAGGAGTATGAATATACATATTCATCATTTACAACAAATATAATCTATTTGTGATAGGAAAACATTTCATTGACAATGTATTTATAAATATTTCTTTAAAATAAGATTATTTTGACCTTTTCATTGATCACATGTTCACAACATTTACCTGCTACTCACTGAAATTTAGAATTGTGGAATATATCACACACAGAAGAGCATTCTTAGCCAGGAGACCTTGGATCTAGGATATGTGTGTGTCTTTGAATTTCTCATAAGTTTGCAAAACTAACATTGAAAAATTGAAATGAACATAGCTTGAAGTTAAGACATTCTAGGGGTAATATCTCCCCCTGAAGTAGAGGTGGGACATTAATACTTGCTATTGGTGGACAATATAAGTGGGACATCCATGTCTGCTATTGGTGGAAAACATCTCTAAAGACTTTCAGACAACCTCAGTGTTAGTCAATCTGTTTTGGTTGGGTCTTTAGATGTCGAAAGTTGATGGAGAGAGGTATCTAGACAAGAACCCAACATTACTGCCATCCGAGAAGCCTTATCCAGCAGATAATGGAAACAGATGTAGAGACCCACAGCCAAACATTAGGTGATAATCAGGGAGTCTTGAGGAAAAGTTAGGGGAAGGTCTGAGGAAGCTGGAGGGATCAAGGACACCACAAGAAGACTCACATAGCCAGTTAACTCAGACACAAGAGAACTCAAAGAGATTGAACACCAAGCAAAGAGCTTGCAAGGACTGGTCCTAGGACCATTACATTTATGAAGCTCATGGGTTGGTTTGTCCTCAAGTGGATCCCCTAACAATTGGAATGGGGTGTATCCCAGAATTTGACCCTGTTACCTCCCTCTGGAGCTCATTTTCCTATGAGAGCTGCCTTATCTTGCTTTGATGAAAGAGGAGGCACTTAGTCCTGATGCTGTTTGATGTGCCAGAGTGGGTTGGCACTGTTTGGGGAAGCACCTGGGGGAAGTGAGTGGGAGTGTGGAATCTGGAGGAGGGGAGGGAGGGGTTTGCAATTGGAATGTAAAATGAAGAAATACATAAATTAATTAAAAATAGTTTAAGATTTGAGACATAAGTTACTATGTTTCATTAGGCAGTCATTTGCAGAATTTATTTTATTTTTATTTATGTGTTTGTATATGTATCTGCACACTTGTGGAGTACCTTCTGAGACCAGGAGAAGGCATCAGATTCCATAGAATTATTGAAAGTTGCAAGTGGCCTGGCAGGTGCTGGGAACTTAGCTCCAGTCCTTTCCAAGAGCAGCAAATTCTCAGGGGCATGGAGCCATCCCACTAGTCCCTACTTAAGAGGTCCATGGTGCACTGGAAAAGCCAGTAACAAATATGAACATTAATTTTCTAAAAGAGCTATAAAGTGAGTCCCAGAGGTCAGTGGTGCCTTGTAATCAAGTTGTTTCAGCGCTGCTCCCTGGGCAGCTCAGTGTCCTTGATGTGATGGCTTGAGCAGGATAGCCAGTACTTAGCAAATCCTGCTGCTGTCAGAACAGAGTCCAATGGAAGCCCAGCCTCACTTCCAGACTCCTGTCACAAGTTAATTATTATGTATTAACATAAGTGATGGCCATGAAACTTAACAACTATCTGTAGCTTCACTTAGAAGAGAATGGATCTTAATATCATTGTATTAAAGTTTCTATTCTTGTAATAAAACTGTGATCATAGCAACATGAGGAAGAAAGGATATCTTTCTTTTAGCTTACAACTCTTAGGTCACACTCCTTTACTGAGGTAATCAGGGCAAGAACTCAAGGTAGGAACTTGGATGAAGGAACTAACGAAGTATTGGAGCAATGCTGCTTCCTGGATGGTTCCTTACAGCTTGCTCAGCTTGTTTCCTTATATACTACAGGACCACTCTCTATGGGTGGTGCTGTCCACAGTGAGTTCAACCAACCATTATTCAGTATAGTTCCCCAAGGCTTGCCTGTAGGGTAATCTTCTGGAGGCATTTTCTTCAATTAAGATTCCTTCTTCCCAGAAACATCTAGGTTTGTGTCAAGTTGACAAAAAAAAAATAAAAATCAACCAATCTTCTATCATCTATGTATCCATATATCATCTATCTATCCATCATCTAACTACACATCATCTAGCTATGTAATGTCGATCTATGATCTACTGTTATCACTCATCTCTTAATCATCAATCAATCAATCAATCATCTATGTATCATCTCCTTATCATCTATCTTTCTATACACCAAACTGACTGGATCCCATTTATCTGTAGTATTTGCTACACAACTTGAGGATCTATAGTGAATATAGTAGATCATATCTCAAACAATGAAATTGCAATTAACCTAAAAGGAAAGGATTCAGAACCAATTGAATTCTGAAAACTTAAAACTGGGCTTCAACCAGTATATAAAATGTTCCTAATAATGTGAATAACCAGAACTTATTTTTTGGTGTTATCAGTATTTTTGAGCAAACATTAAATTATATGAACCGTTAAGCCTGTGTGCAGAATCTGAAGGTATACTAAATCTTGAGTTACAGAGGTAACTCCTAGTCTAGACTCTGTATAACAAATCATAATGTTGGAGCAGATGCAATAATACTCAGAAATCTGACTTTTAGTTAGCTAGTTGAATTTCACCATCACATAGTGCTGAAATTTGTGTTGATAACTCCTCTAAAAGCAGATAGCAAGTGAAATTTCTAAATATGACCTCTACTCTCTACTCTTATAGGTGACTGAGCTTAACTCAGTATGCTTTTTTTCTGTCTGACTTGGAAAAGTACAATAAGCTTAGCTTTTGAAAGTTCCTTTTTGTACTCAGAGGGAGCAGGTTGTCTGCAAGTCTCTTCAGTGGGTCTCCATTTTTTACTTTCTTCCTTTGTGATTCTATAAAAGGCTTGAGTGAAGTGCTTCCTTAGAGGTTCCAAGTGTGGGTTAGTCTTGGATGCATGCAAATTGTTTAAAATGCTGAAATATTCAAATACATTCTCAGTGGTCTGACTGCAGCACAGTGGCTGAGGCCACTGCCACATCTAGGGTCTGCAACTCTCCCATCTAGAGAGATATCATTATCCTCAGCTAGTCAGCACAGCTTTTGTATTACATATTTATAGCATGCAGTAAATTTCAACTTTGCTTTCAGAACTGGAGGGAGGAATGAGAAACACATAAAGACAGTAGCCGCATCAAGGCAACGAGACAGAGAACTAGCCTCATATGACTAGGAAACAGTGGGATGTGTCCATGTAGGACCCCTTCACAACAGGGTAAAGGGAGTTGTAAAATGGAGAAGCCATCGCTCAGTCAATTTTATTATTGTACTTTGTGGAGCTCACCTTGTAATCAGGGAGTTTGAAGGGGAAGAGGTGGCCTGTAATCTTCCAAGCATTAAAATGTCTCTTTTCCCTTAAAGAAAGTTTTAGTGAAAGTTACCATTGAATGCAAGACTTCTGTCCACTGTCTCAATAAGGTATTCTACTAACTCATCTATACATCACTCTCCAGAGAGCATGGCCTTGCGGGTTCATTTAGTCAAAAGCTGGTGACCATTTATTCCTTATTACACTCATTCTGTAAGGTCTAACATCAAGATGCATGATAAAGCACTTAGGTGCACAAAGCCCACCTCCTAGGAATGGAATCAAGTCAAGAAACCCTTTCTTATGGCTAGCAAATAAACTACCCATAAAATAAAGAGCGTCATCAGCATCAGCACCTCATTTAGACTTGGCAAACGCAGAGCAGAGTCACCTCAGGTTGAAGCCTTACTCACTGTTTCAGCCACTGCTTCCTATAGAATCAGAAATATCCCCGACCAGGTCATTTACATGACGTTGAGTTTAGGTCCAACATGAGCCAAGAGAGAATCATGATCCAGTGACTCAGACATCAGACACAGGAGTATCTGAGAACTACCAGAGAGAACAGGTTTTAAGATCTCCGTTTTATAAATGTTTATATATTACTCATCAACATATTACAGTATTTGATGATTTTTAAATGTATTGATCTTAAACAATTGTTATTGTTATTATATTTTAAAGAGAGGGAGAAAGAGCATATGTCTGTGTGTCTTATGTAGATATTGGAGCCACTGTGTCTCTGCTAGACCTGGGAAATTATTAAGCTCTTGAATGCTGGAGTTCCAAATTTTTAGGCCTTTACACTCGGACTGATCTTCACATAGTTCTCCAATTTATGGTCAGTGTGCTGTGGAAGCTACATCTTCATAAAGAATGGACTAGTCCTCATAATAAATATCCATATTATGTCAATTTTCTATCATCTATCTGTCTATCTATAATATCTATCTATTTATCTGTCTGTCTGTCTGTCTGTCTATCTATCTACCCATCTATCTTATATAATCTACCCATCCACTCACCATCTATGTATCTAACTATCTACCTAACATCATCTTCAACTATTTATCTATCATCTACTATCCTACTTTATCTATCCTCTATCAATCATCTATATCTATCATTTATCTATCTCTACCATCTCTCTATTTTTCCATCTCTTTTTTCCTTATTCTGAGACTCAAGTACATGATATCTTCATTAATTAGGCCTTTCCATCAAATTCTTGAGAGTAACCAGGAGCAACAAAGCAACCTTTAATACTTGAGGGTCTGTGGGAAGCCATTGACCAGCAACTAAAAAAGAAGTAACCCATTCCTAGTACTGAGGCTTGTATTTGCTAGCATGAATTATCTACTTAGAATATGGTCACTTCTATTATAGGGCAACTCTACCTCTGTCTCTCTCCAAGTATATGTACTTGTGCAGTAGTAACTTTCCCCACAACTTTTTCAAAAGACTGTTAGTGGTGTTTATCCCTCCCCACATTCCCTCCTCTACTCCACCCTCCTACCCTCTCCTGTATTTAACTCTTCCAGTTCCCATTTGTCATTTATGTGACCATGTTCTGTCTTCTGTTACTTGAACGCCACTTCATTCCTAGTACTGTATCTCTTGACATACACTCTAGGAAGACTTAAGGTCATAAAATATTCACACCCAGTGGATAGCAGAGGTCATGTCTTTTAAGTCAGCTACTAACAACTAGTGGGGAAATAACACTAGTCTCAGAGACATTTTAAAACAAATAAGGAAAGAAAATAAAGAAGAAAAAACTACATTGAATGGGTTAAGAGGAGAGCAGGGTGCAGACCTAGGTCCAAGGAGGTTCACTGCAGACCAGACAAAGAACCCAACTGGTGGCCATGCTGGTCTGGTGAGGTGCTGGTCTGTGTGGGAGGCCTGGTGCATTCCTGAGAGACACAAAGATGGGGAGATGGTTAGGTGGAGGCTTTGTCTCAAATGTGTGTGGTGTGTGCAGCTATAGACTGAGTGGAAAACAGGCCTGTAGGCATCGTCATTTTAATGTAAGAACAAGTTTAAAAAAGAAGTTTACAAAATTCCATAGTTTAGTGACCACATCAATCAACAAACTTGGCTCTGAACAGCTTTTACCATTTCCAAAAATCAAAATGTATTTCTACAGAGGAGTTTACAAACTTCCGAGGTTTCTTATGTCCCTTAATCTCCTTGAATCCCAGCTGCTTCATATGTAAAAATCCAGCAACAACAAGGACTAACTCAACAAACTGAAACAAACAACAAGCAGAAAACAAAAGATGGCTTTCAGGCTTTGGATAAATAAATGGAGATTATACTGCTCTCTGTACAGATCTGGCATGGTGCAGGCTCCGGGCTTGTTTACTTTCATTCCTTTGGATGTGCCAAGGACTTGAGACAATGCTAAACTACAAATTCTAAAAATGTTTTGAATCACATCAGTGTTAATAGAAAGCGGGTGCTGCACAGGGGCCTCCAGCCCACAGCACCTAGCACCGCTGTACAATTTTGTCCTGGTCCCTGCAGGGCCACACAACGGTTCCTGCCTCAGTAAGTTATCAAACTAACAAAAGCAGAAGGAAGGACAAAAGAGTCGCAAGTTCAAGGTCAGCCTGGCTTCAGAGTCCCCAGCTAGCATGGGGTTCACAGAAGGACCCTGTCTCACACCTGAGGACGGGGGACACCTCAATCATCAGGGCCAGGCCTTAGCACCTGTAAGATCCTTTCAGTTCCCAGTAACAGACACATGTACACATACACTGACATATGTGCACAGTGTACACACATGCACATATGCATATATGGCCACACATGCACACTGTCAACTGAACAGAAGTTAGACTTACCTGAGAATAGGGAATCTTAATGGAGAAAGTTCCTCCAAAAGATCATCATCCTATGGGCAAGTCTGAGGGACACATTTTGATTGATGATCCATCTGGACATGCTCAGCCCAGTACAACTGTGGGGAGATGGTTCTGAGTTTTTATAAGAAAGCAGGCTGAACAAGCTATGACAAGCTTTGCCTCCGCTCCAGTTCTTGCCTGAAAGTTCCTTCGCTGACTTCTCTCAGTGATGGATTGTGACCCAAGAGTTGTAAGCTGTAATGAACTCTTTCTTCCCCAAATTGCTTTTGGGAATGGAATAGAAACCTTAACTAAGGCACACACATGAATACACAGGAACACACACACACACACACACACACACACACACACACACACACACACACGATACTGTTATAACATTGTGTTGTCATTGTACATTCCACCCACAATTCAGAAAATGAGAAAGACCACAGTGCACTGTGTGTGAGTTTCCATAGATGGTCCTTGGGCCATGAAATGATGTCAAGCATCAGCTAAAATTTTCATTAAGATGAAGAGACACAAAAACACTCATGGCTATACTCACGGATTAGTAGTGAGTATTACAAAATACACCAAATACTTAAGGTAGAATCAAGGCATACTTTTTCTATAAAGGTTCAGTTTCTTAACACAAAACAGAAAAAGGGCACCATTTCCCTGAAGGACCCTGTGGGAAATTAGCAAACCCAACACACAATATTAAGACATTTCACTAAATGCCAAACATGCTACAGGCAACTTTTATTTTTTCAATTATGGAAAAGTAATTTAGGAATTGCTTTTATGACTATTTGACACCTCCCTCTGTCAACCCAAGGCTAAGCTTTATTGATCACAAATCACCATAAAAATTTCCTCTCCAGAGCTCAAGTCCACATTAAGGGATTCATGTCCCCTGTTTGGTCAGTTACAAGGCCATGTGGGTCTCACATCCTGCCTACCCAGGGAGAGGCTCAACCTTCCTGTTGACCTCAGTTCCTCATGGGGGATCATGATCTGCTCACAGGTATAGACTTCTCAGGGCTTTTCCTAGTTACACTGCATTAAGATTTTGCTTGTAATATTTTCACATTTTCATCATATGCAATAAATACAAGTGGGGGGGGGGTACAAGAGCTTTCAGGAATCAGGGCCACACAATTACTAGAAATGTTAGTACTCAGGATAAAGAGAAATAGCCTTTATTGTTGCTGTTAGCCCCTAATGTAATAAAGATTATCAGGGATCTAACGTATGGACTGAATGTCTATTTGCTTCATGTTGGATGAAATATTGAGATCACTTCTGAATATGTCATAAATGTTGAGTTAATAGATATGTGAGTTACAGTAAGTACAGTTTAGATCTAGCCGTCCCTTCTCTTGTCACAGTTACTACTGTGTGTCATGGAAACGCTTTAAATTTATGATTAAACCTGTAAGTCCTCTACTTAAACATGTCATTAATTTTAAAAGCTCTATTTGAGAATAATCATATATTTGTTTCCAGAAGTGAAGTAAAAAGGAGTAAATTTGCAGCTGAATTGGAGCAGTTTCTAAGGGAACCAGTGGGGAGGTTGTTGGGGTAGGGTGTCAGATTATCCTGAGGGGTTTCTGTTTAAGGGGAAAGGGATTTTGACATTTATTTCCTGAAGTTTTTAGTGCAACTTCTGATTGGAGGGTCCTTTAATGTCCAGAGTGAAAAATACCAGCAGTTCAGAGAGTGGAGGAGAGGTGGCGCGGTGAGTTCTTCCCAGTCCACATGTGGAACCTCACACCAGTGAGACCCGCTATCCCGTGTGCACAGTATCTGAAGATGGCGATCTTCAGTGGTCACTGTAGAACTAGGGAGATCTCTAGGAGAGACCATATGCGATTGGGGTCCCTATAGAGAAGGATTTGGACACAGAAGTAAGACCCCGTGAGGATGCAGGAAAGGATTCCATTTCATTCCATAGCCTCAAGGCGCCCCAGGAAAATCCAGTCTCTCCTTTGATCTTGGAATTCTTGTTTTCAATACACTGAGACAAAAATGCTCTGGTTTCGGTTCTGATCTGCCAGTGTTTACTATGGCAGCTTCCGAAACCTCATTCAGGTGGTGGCTTGTTGGAGCTGTTATGGGGGATTAATGCTATGCTCTGATTCCTTGGGTCTATGCTGAAGTCTTTGAAGACTCCATCACCAATACTCACAGAACTCTATGGTAGAAAGCTTAGATACAGAGTGTGGAAGGAAGCACGGGGTGTTCAGCCACTCCCAGTCAGAGAGACAACCTAACTTACTGACACTTCTAAAATGAATGGTGGTTTTTTAAGGAGGCTCCACAACTTTGAGTTAAATTGTGTCTGAATGGGGGAGGTAGCTAAAAGCTAACATTATGTCTGGACTTAACTTTAGTTTATTTATGCAAAGCACCTACCTCATAATTTTCTGTGTTCTAAAAATCCCATTATACCTCAGCACTCTCCTATGAATTCACTGCGACTCATAGCAACCCAGGAGAGCATTCTCAACAGAGCATTGTACAATGGCTGCATCATCCAGGTGAGGTGGCAAGGACGGAAGGGAGCCAGAAAACCTGCCAGGTGAAGCTACAGTGACTGTAATCACCTGATGTCTCTTCATAGATCTGTTTATTAAACAGTAGGATCCTTCTGTACCCATTCCTAGTGTGAGAATAAGAGACCCCCCCTGACCTTACCTTCCAGAGGAAGAGGCCTAGCATGGGGCCCTTATACAACTTCTCAACATCTTTGTGAGAACTGAAAACCAGGCCCTAGCTAGCATTGCAAGCAGGGCTTGGTTTTATCTCAACTCTCTTAGCAATCGGTTAGCTATCCTGGTACACTATACATGAAGAGCTAAGGACAGCAGAGCTGTCCTATGGCATGCAGCAGATGGCCTCCGAGGAGTAGAGAATGCTGAATAAATTGCTCCAATCCCTGGTATCCTGCAGCATGTTGTCATTTCTGTCGGGAGCCGCAATCGCCATTACAAGATGGCGCCGGTTTCCTGCTTCCTGGTTCTTCACGGAGGTGCTGCGCCGGTGTGCGCATGCACAAGGTGCGTTTCTTGGCACTGCGATCTCATGCTAATTAGGTGATTCTGTATGAGCCAATGAGGGTTTGACAAGCCTCCATATGTATTATATAAGCAGCCGCTTGCCGGAGCTCAGGGTCCCTCTCCATCATGCCATCTAAAAGAGCTGTACAATAAATGCTGTCAGAAGAATCCTGATTGTGTGGCACTTTCCTTATTGGCGAGGCGAGCGCGACATCTGGTGCCGAAACCCGGGAACGAGGCCGAACATCTCGGGAGCTCCGGTCCAGCTGCGAGGGATCCTGTAGGCTCAACGGAGGATTCAGAACTGATGGCGGAGGAAGTCTAGACGCTTTTCTGCAAGGAATGGTGGATCCCCTTTGGCTGGCTCTTGTTCTTCCTGTTTGGGCGGTGGTGGTCATTACGTGTTGTTTTTGTCTTAATTGCCATCAACAAGGGAAGGAGTGTACCTGTCCTCCCTGTTTACCGGAACTGTAAGCCACAGGTAGATAACTGTGCAGGTTCGCTCTGTCCTGTAGATAAAGGACTATGGGCAATCAACAGATGAAACCGTTCCTTTCAGCAATGCAGGTGTTGTTGAAGGAACGCGGACTAAAAGTTCCTGAAAGAGTTCTATGCAATTTTCTAAAAGAAGTAGATCGAATTGCTCCATGGTTTGTCTCGACCAGATCCTTAACCAAAGGGTCTTGGGAAAAACTTGGAGTTGATTTCAATAATGAAAAAGAAGGAGGGAGGCTTAGACCAGGAACGTGGCCACTGTATAAAATGATTAGAGCTTGTATTGAGGACTCTAGATGTCAAGAAAAGGTTCGGGAAGGACAGAGAGCATTAGCAGATCATCAGGATAGCCTATCAGAAACAGAAAAGGAAAAGAGCGCTGAGATTAAAAAGAAAACAAACAGAAGTAAAGAGATGTCAAAAGAAAAGGACAGATTATATCCTGTCCTTGAAGAGTTTAAGAATTTAAGGGTTGGAGACTCGTCCTCAGAGGAGACCTCTACAGAGGGTGAGGAAGAGAAAGAGGATTCAACATCTTCCTTGTCAGAGGAGGGTGTATTGGATTCAGATGATCAAGCTGAGTTAGAAGAAGAGACAGCTCGATATGAGGCTGAGCGGTATCTAGAAGGAGACTCTAATATTACATCATTGAGGATGTTAACTCCTGAGGCTTCTAAGGTGCTAGATAAAATAGAAATTGCAATACAATCTGCTCAATTAGACAGAGTTAATCAAGACTTGCCATTATACTTGTGTATCTTACCTTCTCCTATGCATCCTACTGCTGTACTATGGCAGGAAGGACCCTTATTGTGGATTCATCCTCATAGTTCCCCTGGTAAGACTTTAGGTTATTATCCAACTTTGGTTGCAGACTTGGCTCTTAAAGGAATACAGCTCTCAGTCACACATTTTGGAATTTATCCTGACACAGTAATCTGTCCATATACTATGTATCAGATCCAAGTATTTTGTGGGACACAAGACTCTTGGGCTATTTTGAAGTGTTCTTTCCCAGGAAATATAGATAATCATTATCCTAAACATCCTTTGTTACAATTCACTCTTAATAATGCCTTTATTTTTCCTAAAATTACAAAAACACAACCTATCCATCAGGCAATGGATATTTATACTGATGGTTCTAAAACAGATATTGGTTGTTATGTTGTTAATAATGTTCCTACTCAAATCAAATTTAATTATACCTCACCTCAATTAGTAGAATGTGCTATTGTAGCTATAGTATTACAAAGATTTCCTGAGCCTATAAACATTATTTCAGACTCACATTATGTTGTTGGAGCTGTAAGACAGCTTGAAGTAACTGATTTCATTCATCCCAAAAGCGCTGTTGCTGAGGTGTTTAAAGACATACAAAGACATATTAGAAACAGATATCATCCATTCTTTATTCAACATATGAGGGCACACTCATTGCTCTAACTTGTCTAAGATTTTATCTCAACAGTTGCAACAAAATTGGACTGCGGATTTTGATGATACCATGAGAAGACTACGAATAGCTATCATTCAAATTAACTCCACTTGTTTGGATCTGTCTCTAACAAAAGGATTGGCTTCCTGGCTTCAGTCGGCTTTCTCCTATTTTAAGGAATGGGTGGGAGTCGGGTTATTCGGCTGTCTTTTAGCGGGAGGAATGTTGATCACCCTCTGGATGCTCTGCAAATTTAAAAAACAACACAATAGAGATAAAGTGCTAATCACTCAGGCCTTACTTGCCGTGGAACTTGGAACTTCTCCTAGAGTTTGGTTAAATATGCTAAAACAATGAGACACTGTCATCATAAATTTGTCCTGAGGGCTCGTGTTCCCATTGCACCAGGAGTTCTGATGACAGTCCTGTGTGCCTCCCAGGGCTCGTGTTCCCATTGCACGGGAATTCAGGCACACAGGGTCTCTAGTCCATTTAACTACTTTGATCGCTCCACTGGTAGAACGGTGGGCTTGATCGGTGACAAAATGGATTGTTTTACTATTTAATAAAGAAAGGGGAGATGTCGGGAGCCGCAATCGCCATTACAAGATGGCGCTGGTTTCCTGCTTCCTGGTTCTTCACGGAGGTGCTGCGCCGGTGTGCGCATGCGCAAGGCACGTTTCTTGGCACTGCGATCTCATGCTAATTAGGTGATTCTGTATGAGCCAATGAGGGTTCGACAAGCCTCCATATGTATTATATAAGCAGCCGCTTGCTGGAGCTCGGGGTCCCTCTCCACCATGCCATCTAAAAGAGCTGTACAATAAATGCTGTCAGAAGAATCCTGATTGTGTGGTGCTTTCCTTATTGGCGAGGCGAGCGCGACACATTTCCTTGCCTGCTCAGATCTAGTGCTTGTCCCTGCTGTTGAAATTTGCAGGTGATAATGTGGCAGTCTTGGACTTCCATGGGAAGCACAGTACTATGATATGACATGCCCTCTAAAGTTTCAGGGGCTGAAAGCTCATTGAATTGATATGTCAGAAAGGACTTCTGAGAAGTAATGCGATCCTTCAGGGGCCAAGCTAATGGGGAGGGCACCCATCTATTGATGGGCTTGTCATTTAGTAGTAATATTGGAAGGTGGTGAAACTTAACAAAGGGGACAAAACTGAAAGAAGCAGATCACTGGAGTGTGTCCTTGAATGATATGCCCTGTTCCTGGTCCCACTCTGCTCTGTGACTGCTTCCCAGCCATTAGGAGCTGAGCAGTATTGGTCACCACATCCAATCTGCCATGACATTCAGTTTCAACACAAGCTACCAGTGGAACTAAGTAACCACAGACAGACACAAACTACTGGAATGTTTACCCAAATTAATGTTTCTTCATTTGAGTAAACATATCAGCTATTTCTCACAGTGAGAGTAAAAAAATCAACATTCCCCTAAAGTATTTAGTGTGAATTCCCTTTTCAGCATTAAAGTTGATCAGGGTTCTACACACACGTGTACACATGAAAACACATACACACATACACACAGAGTGAGAGAGAAAGAGAGAGACAGACACAATCATAGAGAGATACACATAGAAATAGTCACATATATACACAAACACACACATATACATACATATAAATGTACATATGTATACACAGAGGCACACATTTTCACAGACAATACATATAGACACACACATACATGTGCAAACACACAGAAGCACAGAAGCACATACATATGCACACACATCTCATATACTACCACAGATACAAGCATGCAAACATACATGCTCATATTCACACGCATATTTATACCCACACTCACACATAGACACACATGCTCACCCACAAAGATTCACCCATGCACACACATGCCCTAGCTCCCACCTTTACTCACCATGTTACAATAAGAGCTTCTGAACATGCCATGTTGTTCAGTGAAGTCTGCTGAGCAGTGAGTTTGTCTCTGCACTGTCATCCACACATCTTTCATTCACTGTTTTGTAGTGTGCCAGGCACAATACTGGCTTGTAGGTGGCATTACACTTCCTCTGTTGGGTGACATCACTATTTTCACTTAAACTTACTGAAAAGTGGGACAAGCAGTGGAGCTAAGATAAGAACATAGTGGGTGTGTGAGACCCATCACTTCACTGTCTGGGATGCACCTGGCCCGGGCTTTCCTCAGTTTCAGTCACAACCCTTTCAATATTCAACATTCTGTGAGGTCAGGCTGGTGTCTTGACATTTGTGTCTGTGTTGCTCCTTAAAATGCTTCTCAGTGCAAGACTCACGTGTATGTGGTTGTGCATGTTCATGTATACACATGTGTGTATATGCATATATGTGTGCATATTATGGAGGTCAGAAGTTCACATCAGATCTCTCTCTCTCTCTCTCTCTCTCTCTCTCTCTCTCTCTCTCTCCCTCTCTCCCTTAAAATGGAACTCATCAGTTCAGCTAGGCTAGCTTGGCCCTGTCTCTGCCTCCCTGGTGGTAGAATCACAGTCAGGCTGCCATATCCCCTCTGGTATTTATGTGGCTGCTAGGGGTCTGCACTTTAGTCCCAGGCTTGCACTGATGCCCCAAAATTCTGTTTTTAGTTCAGAGTTTCACTTCTTACTGTATCTCTTGTTTAGGTTTCTCGTACTGATATGTTTGGCAGAAGGGCAGAAGTCACAGCCATTGACCCATACTTTTCAAATGGAAACCTCCCCTTGTCCATTCTGGACACAAATTACCTTTCAAATTGACTTGTGCCTCATGATTTTGACTGTATCTGGTGCCATTTTCTCAGGCACATATTGTGGCAAAATCACACTATCTGTCTATGGAATGTTACGGCCCACCATTGATTCTTGCTGTTACCATTGTTGAGTGATCATGCATTAAAAAATATTTCCAGGAATGGAGACTGTTAGTCCCCAATTTCAGCCATTTCTTCATTGTGGTATTATGAGATTTGATTTATTTTCAAAATGCCTGTTTATATTATGCATGAAATCACTCCATGTGCCTCTGGGATTTGTGTGATATGGGGGCAACTAACTGCTTTTGTTGGGGTCATTGGTGAAGTGATATATTGTCACGAAAGAATTAGGGATCATTTTGAAAATTGGCCTCCATTGCTACTTGCGTGCAGTGCAGACCTGGGTGTAAAGTGTCTGTCCTATTGTAATGCCAGGCATGTGTCCCTATTCACATGCCATGTTTCTGGTTGTTTAATACAAAGATTGCCCTGCTGCTTGAATCCTGAGGCTAGAACTTGAGCTCCTGGGGCTTTGAAACCGGAAATCTTGAAGTTTTTTTTTTCTTCTGACTGTCACAGCTGCTTATGATGGGGTTGAGTTTGACAGATATAATGGGATGAAAAAAAAGTACAATCCGGAGAGCTTGGGGAAGTTGAGGAGAGCACGCCAAAGCGATACAAGAGTTGAACATAAATCCCCTCGAGAGAAGCTTAAATGCATTTTGCCTCAAAAACTGTATCTGAGTGTAGAGTTAATCACTGTGGCCAGGTCTCTGTAACAGACTTCAGATGGTTGGGTCTGGAAGAAGCAAAAATGAAATTGTCTATTTAGGAATGTTTTCAACCACATTTCAAACACACAGCGTTCAGTTTCAGGCTTAAGCCAGACCGCAGTCTCTCCCTCTCCCTATCTGGGAGCCTCTGCTCAGTGAGTTTTGGAGTTAGGAAATACGATCAGTCTCCCTATTTTCTTTTTCAATTAAAAACACCCATGCTTACTTACTCTTTTGAAAGTTAATCTTTAGGGGCTGAAAAGATGGCTCAGTGGTTAAGATGATGCCTCTGCTCTTGTGAAGGGCTTGAGTTTGGTTCACAAGTTCCTGGAACTCCGGCTGCAGGGTATCCAAACCATCTTTGGGCCTCCTGGGCCCCACACTTGTGTACACGAGCACAATTACATGGTTTTCTTTAAAAAATGAACCCTTGCCTGTAGCTTACTGATAAGCTTGGAGAGGTGGGGTGGTCAAAGAAATGGGGATTGTCCCATCTGGGGCACTCTAGCAGAATTTCTTTTCCTTATTTCATGGCAAGACAGCCCTGTTTCCTTGTCCTTGTCCTGCCATTGCCCTTGCCCAGGAGTCCTTGGTAGTTAGTTCTTTAGCTGTGTCGGTGAACTGATTTTTCCCAATAATGGAATCCAAAATAGTAACTTTTAAATAATTAGGAGATGAGACTCTAAAACTGTGGTCATGTACCCTGTGAAGTCCCACTTGATGTGTGGCCATGTACCCTGCCATGTGTTGGCGTCACCTAAAAGTTTGTGTCTCTAGCAACACAAGTTTAGTAAAATGTGCTTTAGTTTTAGGTAGGAAATGTTTGGCTTCCATGGAGGACCAACTTTGTATTTGATGGTGAGTACATTTTAAAGCCACTGACTGGAAAGGCTCCTCTTTGTCAGTTTAGTGTAATCCTCTTCACAGACCTGATAATGAAGCTTAAAATCCATTCATTTGTAGGAAATGGGAGATCTTCACTTCATGGAAAGCACCATGTTACTCACCAGGCAAGAATGAGGTCAGTTACAAAGTGCAAAGAAAGACCAAAAGACCAGATGCTCTGCTGAGTTGCTGGTCTGAATATATCAGGTAGAAACTGGGATGGTGGGAAGCCACTTTCCTGGTGAACGTCAAAGGAGGCTGAGAAGGAAGGACCTCACTTACTGGAGGGAGAGTTGGAAGACTGCATGGCGTTTGGAAGGTGACTCACAGAGCATCCAGAATGGCCAAATGCTAACTCCAGGACATAGGTGGCAGTGGAGCAGGAGGCTGGGCCATGGCTGCTTCTTCCTCTAAACAACAACTCTATTATGGAGCCAACATTACATCCCTAAAACTCATCTTCTAAACCTTTAAAGAGATAGAGTTGAACCATCAAACCAGAGCACTCTTCTTGGGAGTGGTGGGAAGGGGATGAGAGTCCTGGTATCCTGGTGACTATAGTTCAGAATCCCTCCATTTGCAGAAGTGCTGTGAAAACAATTCTTTAGGCCAAGTCCTCTGAATACCTGACCTAATCTATGCACACCTGGACTCTTAGTGTGAAGCAAGTTTGGGCTGGAGTGGTGTCTCAGCATGACATAGACGCCCTTCAGCCCTGTTCCCATCATGGCACCAGCTACGTGCCTCCTGTCCTGCAAGTATGTGGGAGCCTCTCTGGAATGGTCAGTTCTAAATACAGCTTGACACAATCTCAAATCTTTTGGGAAGGGAGACTCAATGAGGGATTTTCTAAATCAGGTTGGTCTGTGGGACATCTTATGTTAATTAATTGACATGGGAGCGACACTGTTCCACCAGGTGACACAATTCTGAGGATTTGGGCTCTGAATTTGATAAAAGTGGAGAGAATGGGCGAGTGAGCAGTGGATATGCACTTTCATTCCCCCTGCTCTTGGCTGTTGTGAGTAGCTGCCTTGACTTCCCCCAAGTGGTGGAGTGAAACTTGGAATTATGAATAAACTTCTCCCCCAAGTTTCCATTTGTCAGGGTCTTTTAAATCACTGAAATAGAAATAAAACTAGAAATCTCTCCTTGTGGTATAAAGCCACACTTGAAATGATCACAGACACAATAAGAAGTGTGTCTCCTAGGTGATACCAAATCCATTCAAATTGACATTGGAGAATAATTACCACAGCACACATTCTTAGAGTTAGAAGCTGTCTGGGGAACTTGGTCTCCCAGGTGCTACGATGTGTCTGGCCAACACTTAGGTTTCATTTCACAATAATGGGAAGTTGTTCTTCACCACCGAAATCATCCTGAAGATGTGAGAAATGTCACTGTAGTGGGGTTATCATTTGTGAATTTATATTCTAGGATCTGTTTTGGTTTGCTTTGTGGATGCATTTGGAATGAGAGTAAATTGGCTCCAGTAAGGAGGAGATGGATATTCACCCCTCAGCACATTGTGAAGGGTATTCTGTTATTACCTTCAATTAAGAGGATGGACATGCCTGGCATGCAGGTGTGCATCCCACACAGCAAAGACCTGGCAGGTAGATTATCATATGGATGAAATACATCAGAATAAGCAATATAAATATTTCATTATGATATGCAGCTGTTACAAATGTTATCACAGAGATATGGACACTATGCAACATTGCTCATGACCATTGGTAAGAGTCCCCCTCTGCTCCTGGACAGTAGACATGTCTCTGCATCTGAGCCTCATTCCAGATTCTGAAAAAAGAGGCAACAATTTGCTCCAGATTCTCCAATTATACCCAGTGGTCCCCAGCTTGGCAGAGAAGCCCCAATATGGGGTCATCCACCTGCCCTGAGATCCTTGTCACTTAGCCACTTTTTGTCCAGCCTTGCGAAGGTCCCCTCCTACAGTGAATCCCAGAAAGGTGAGGGTTCCCTTACTGCATCCTCTCAGTTAGAACGTCTAGAAACCTTGTCTCTTGATTGGACTCAGCCGAGGGGAGCAGCTTCCCATCACACCTTGGCCTTTGGGGTACCTTCTTTGTACATGCCTGTGGGACCTGCTAGCCTCAGCTGCTCAGATTGGAGAGGACAGCAGCTTTTCATCCATGACATCTGACAAAGGCAGGGCCTCAGAACAGCCAAGGGATATGAGTGAGAATTTAAATCAAATGGTAAAAGTGAAGCCAGACAACGCTAGGAACTGGAGGTCGATAATCATTCCCAGATCCTCACAGGCGCCCAGAGAGGATTTCTCAGGCGGTTCACCTGGAAAGGGTGTTCTCTGCATAAAACTGCCACTGCTCATAAAAACTCATTCTTGTTGCCTCTAGCAAGTGCCCAGAGCCAGGTTGCATATGCCTGAGGAGGGATGTATGGACAGGTACTCACAGCACAGGGTTAGCTTCAAGTTCTCACATTATCATGTGGTAACAACTCCTTGGTTTGCATCTGGTGGTGAATGTTTCACTACCTGCAGGTAGACACATGCTCTTGTGTTTTGCCTCCACTCTAGGTGGCAATATTGTCATGGCATAGCTTTTGTTTGGTAACCTGGGACAATCCAACCGAAGAATCCTTCCAGTAGTTTGTTAGATAATGTTTGTAAAAGCTTGGTCTGTCTGACAGAGGCAAACCTGGCCTCAAACACTGTAACAACACTGGAAGTGTAAATGTTACGGCCTGGATTCACCAGAGTCCACAGAGGATGGCCTTGATCCCAGTCCTCAATGGCAGCCTGGGTACTTTTGGGACCCACCCCTCAGCTATAGCCAGCACACGTTAGGGAGAATGTTGCCAACAGAGGCAGGGTGTGCTTTGGAGAATAGCAGGGAGGACTTGATTTCATTAACTTGATTTTTGCTTTGTAAATTTCAGTGAACATTCTAGGATAGAGAGATACAGAGAATCTGTGAGCACAGTATAGAGTCTGTCTGTCCCTCTCCTCAGTTTTGCTTGTTGTTGACACCTCAAAGAGATGTCATTTACTTTACCAACATCTTTTAACACATCACACATTGTGAAGCTGATACACACTTGGCAGGGCTCGTACTTCAGACACCAGTTCCTTTGTCCTGGCTCACAACATGCAGCGTGACTCTCCTGTGATGGTGGGCACACATCCAACAAAAAGTCTCTAGTCACAAGGCAAACTCAGCTGCGAGTCCCCAGACTAAAATGACAAAAGCTTGTACTTTAAATATACACCATGGGACCACCCCAATATGCGTGTCCCTAATCCAAAGTGATAGGATATGGTAATAAAACTGGGGG
Source organism: Lophiomys imhausi (assembly GCA_907164525.1). Classification (NCBI taxonomy): domain Eukaryota; kingdom Metazoa; phylum Chordata; class Mammalia; order Rodentia; family Muridae; genus Lophiomys; species Lophiomys imhausi. Next base: position 2,806,398 of record CAJQZJ010032670.1, read on the forward strand.
AGTTAGTCCAAGTCAAACCCCAGACCTACCAGAGCAAACCTCAAAAGTGCCAAGCTGTTTGTCTTCCATGCACACAACTCCCCCCTTCACTGTGGCCTCTAGTCCAGTTGCCACAGCCAAAAACAGTCCTTATTTCCACCCAAAGCCTCAGCAGCTCATTCCCTACTGCCTGTGTTTGCTGTCTGTCTTCTTAATTACCCCTAGAAGCAATGGCTATTGTCTGCTTGCCACACTCTGGGATTTCTGAGACCATCCTTCCCACACACCAATGCTAACTGCCTCTCTACATTATCAGGGTTAGCTATAGCCAACAAACCCCTCTAGGCACCAACTCCCAACTTTCATCAGCTTTTCAAGACTATGGTGATTTGCCTGAGATAATACTTAATCATAGAGAGAAAAATGGATCTATCAAAGAATGTTCCTGGAAGTTCTAGTTTAAACTGTGGGTAACAGTGTGTGTGCTGGATAGAAGTGTCAGGGAGTATATGGAAGAGCTCAATGCTCACCTCATGGCAAGGAGGCAAAGTGACAGAGAAATAGTGGGGTTCCCACACCAACCTCGAGAGCATTCCACAATGACCTAATGACTTCTCACTGGATGTCACCTTCTGAAGGGTCTACCACCACTCAATATCACCAACCTGGGGGCCAGCTCTTCAATACACAGGCCTTTGTGAAATGGTTATCCTAACTATAGTATCAATTATGACATAAGAATGTTAATAGTGTTTAATTGGACTACATGTCTGGTAGTCAAAATACACTGCTACTGTTAAACTGGTATGGAACTTGGTGTTTGCATGACAATTGTCTGTTCTTTAAATTATGTGAAGAACACGTGAGAATCATGATGAAATCCACAGATCATCACATTAACACTCTTCCCACATCAGACAGACTTGTACACTGCCTTTTCATTCATTGGCTGTTAGGAGAGACTAATGACCACATTGCTTACAACCCATGCAATTGACTTTCCTCCCAGGCAAAGCCAGTGGGAGGGCCCCGAGTCTGCACCAGATCTTCAGAATGAACATTACCGCCCTCCAAGTTCTACCCATATCAGGATTGTCAAGAAGACTAGCTGCTAGCTTTTTCTTGACTCCCACATCCTCAAGAGCATGTCTTCTGCCTCCACCTAAGAATGAGACTCTGAAGAGGCCTCCTTCTAGCTAAGTAGGTCTTCTACAGGAGGGAAGGGGATCACCAACCCACTCACAAAAGCTTCAACCCAAAAGTTACCCTGTATGCAAAAATTGCAGGGATAAAGATATACTGAGGGAATGTTCAACCAATGATGGTCCAAACCTGAGACCTACTCCAAGGGAGAGAGTCAACTGCTATCACTATTAACGATACTATGCCATGCTTACAGACAAGAGCATTGTATTACTGTCATCTGAGAACCTCCATGCTGCAGAGGAATCAAACAGAGGCTGACACTCACCATTAAGCATTAGACAGAGTGTGGGGTGTCGTATGGAAGAATGGGAGGGCAAGGACAGAATGATCCCAAGGAAACAAGAACTCCACTAGAAGACCAACAGAGACTACTAACCTAGGTCCAGGAGGGCTCAAAGAGTCTGAACCATCATTCAAAGGGCATGCATGAACTGGACCTAGGCTCCCTACACATATGTAACCAATGGACAGGTTGGTCATCATGTGGGCCCCTAGCAAGTGGAGTAGGGGCTGTTCCTGGGAAGGACTGAGACCTGCTTTTTGATCACTTTGCATCAATAGGGCTGCGATGTCTGGCTTCAATGGAAGAGAAATTATTCAAAACTGATGCAACTTGATATGCTGTGGTGGGATGGTATGCGGGGAAGGGAGGAGGGGGTTCCTCTTTTCTGTAGAGAAGAGGAGAGGGATGGGAGAAGGGGACAGGAGGGTGGGAACAGAAAGAGGGGAAGGAAGGGGCTATTGTGATTGTAATGACTGGGAATGTAAAATGAAAAATAAAATAAAAAAGAAGAAATAAAGAAAATAAAAGAAGAATGAGACTCCTGAACCAGAGTGGGGATGGGCATTGAGGACCACTTCTTGTCCCAGATAAAGGGAAGCAATCCAAGTCTGTGGTTGTGACTTCACACTCAGTCTCTCAGGGGCCACAAGGACATTTCCATTCTGGAGGAATGGTTACTGCCCTGTTTTCAAACAATGGCTGATGATCACCCACTCTGAATTCATTTCATCTCTTCCTTTCTTGGAGTTTTCCAGATGTCATATCTGTAAGGCCACTGGACCTTCTAGGTGTGTTCTGTCATTCCCTAAAGCCGACTTCTCCAAGCCCTCTCCAACTTTTCTCCAGGACAGCATCTTGTCACTTGCAGATACCTCCTCACCCCTGAATTTCTCACTCCTAGGTCACAGGTACCTTTTCAGGCCTCCAGTGTAGAAGGAACAGCATTACCTCCAAGATAAGCATTCCTTCAAAGAGACCCCTCAGGGACCCTACTGAGGAAGGGTGAGCAAAGCAAGCCATCTTATCCCTGAAGCTTGGAGGAGGTGGCCCATCTTTCTCTGAGAACTCACCTTCTGACTTCTAGTGACCATGAGATCATCCTGACTTGTAACTAAGCTTTTCAGAAGCAGGGAAAACAGATTCCTTGTTGTGACCACAGTTCACCTTGGGAAGGGATAGTTATGTAGGATAATGTAGGACTGGTTGATATTTAAGGATAAACTCATGTATTTTCTAGATTCGTGTTGATTTGTCATTTATTTATCCTGGTTGCTAAGGAAAATTTGCTTTTACCTGAAAGAAAATGTTCATTTACAAATTTATGCAATCAATGATCATTGCTTATAACAGGTTACAACTGAGGTTGCAAAGGTGAGCAGACTCAGTCTCATCCCTCTAGAGCAGTGGTTCTTAACCTTTCTAACACTGTGACCCTTTATTACGGTTCTTTATGTTGTGGTGATGTTCAACCATAAAAATTATTTTCATTGCTACTTCATAACCATAATTTTGATACCTTATGAATCATACGGTAAATATCTGTGTTAGTATTAGGTGACTCCTGTGAAGGGTCATTTGATCCCCAAAGAGGTTGTGACACACAGGCTGAGAACTGCCCTAGAGAGCAGTATATGGAAGCACTGTCTCCATCCTCAGACCCACTCACAGCACCTGACAGTAGGGGGCACTCGGTGTGGGAACTGAATTGTCTTGTCCTTCAATGTGTACTAAAATTTAGTAGCTGACAGTTTTTCACAGTACGAGGCTTTCCTGTTCTCTATTTTGCAGACTTTGCAATAGAAATGTTGCCTTGTTTAATCTGATGCAAAAGTATGGATCTGGGATTCAGGAAAATGCCCATCTTGAAGAGCGGGAAGGACTTTTAAGCAGTTTCAAGGTCTACAGACATTGGCAAATATGTCACTGTTTGTCAGAAGGAATGATCACATGACTAATACTGATAAAGCCCCAATGACTAGGTCCACATTGTGGGCTCAGTCCTATGAGTTGAGACATCTAGGTGAGTGTTTATTGTTTCATGTGGCCAGAATATCACATCCAGTGACTCATATTTGCCTTTAATTGCATAATGCATATAGGATCTTAAACATTAACAATAACTACAAAGACTGTTTGAGGACCAGCTGAAGATCACTTGCTGGCTTTGAATATTTACTTCAAAGATTTTAACTACCTTTATATCTAGTGTTCTGTAAACAATTCAGTCAGCTACACCATATGTTGTGCAAATTTTTACCAAAATTACTGCTTCCAATAGTGTGTTACTGAAGTATGTTAATAGGACATCATTTCTAATTTTAGATTGTTTTGTTAATTTATGTTTGTTAATGTTCTCAGGAACAGTCAGGAGGCACAGGGAGAAGTTCAGAACTAGAGCAATGAATGAATCACTCCTTTGTTGAAGTATCTGTCAGCTTAAGATGGAAAACAGGTGACTGGAGTGGCCAGGATGGTGTAATAGCCAATAATGGGCAGTAGGACTTGCAAGACCATTTTAAGATAGACCCAGTTTTTCTCCCCATCACCTTTGTGTAGATCTTAAAATAATCATAGAGCTTTCTGGAAGGCAATATCTTTCCTGAAAAGAGTACAGAGCCCAAGCCTTGTTCCTGTGCTTCCTAGAAATGACTAAGGGAAATGTGCAAATATCAGAGTCTGTATCTTTTCAGTCTGGAAAAAAAGAGTTGTTCATAAATGAAAAAATAGGTACTTGCAGATATAAGCCTAGAGTGGCTACCCCACATTTTTGGACTCTCCAGCTTCCATGACAATTGGGAACACATAGAAACATAAGTCCTCATCCATTCAGGCAAGTTTCTTCAAACTTGGGGCTGAGCTGACAGTAAATCTGATGTTTTTTTCTGATCTTTCTTGCCTCACTCTCATATCCTGGTTCATATAATTTGCTGTGTGTGAGCGGGCCCTGATTGGCCAGACTGCATCCATTCTAAAAACTACTGCCCAGGAGGCAGCTCCTAGAAGAGTTTGGTCCTCTCTTCTGTTGATGACCTCTGTGTCCTTCCTGAAGCGGGTGTTTTCCTCAAAGCTGGCGATTGATGTAGGATGGTGGAATTTTTTTCAAAGAGGCTGGTGCAAGGCATATGGGGACCAGAATCCTACAGGAGCAGATCCTTTGGTCCGTACTGAGAACTTTCTAAAGGGAGGTTCTCATCTAATCTGCAGAAGCAGATCCACAGAGCAACACTTTGTCCTTCCTTGAAATAAGTTCAACATGATGGTTTTTATCTGCCTCTCTGAAAAGTCTTGACAGTGAGAGAAGCTGTTGTGTGGGTCAAATCAAAGCTTTTGATTCAATGGAAAGAGTTCTGTGAGAGTGAGTATGTTGTAGAACCTATGAGTTAATGGAGGAAGGTGGGAAGAAGGGAATGAAAGGGTAAGGAGGAAGAGGGAGGAGGCAGAGAAGGAAGGAAGGAAGAAGAAAAGAGTTACTTCTGTCTGCTACTTATATCTTTGGGTATAGTTTAACAACTGCCATAGTCTATAAGACAAACCATGTTTATATACAAGTTATAGAAACTGGTTTGTTTTTTACAGAGAGACAGCCAAGGACAGGAGAAACTTCAGATCCATTGAAGATAAGGTGATTTCCAGAAGGAGGAAGGAAGGGAGGAAAAAGGGAAGAGAAGAGGGGGCAGGCCTAAAGGAGAGGGAGAGAAGAAGGCAAAAAGGGAGGAAGCACTAAAGAAAAGGAGGAGGAGGAATGGAAAAAGGAGAGGGAGAGCATGAGGATAGAGAGGCAGGGTGGAGGAAGGGTAAAGGGAAGGGGTTTGTCCTTCGTTGCGTACACAGAAGAGCTGCAAGATCCTGTGCTTCACCATGTTTCAGGTGGACAGTGATATCTATAAAAGCCATAGTCCTGCTTACTTCATGCACTGAAGGAGTGAGTGTCACTCTGGTTTGCCTCAAAAGTCCTGGGCACCAAGGTCTGAGCAGGCAGAAGAAGATCTGTGTCTGTGTTGTGGATCTAATCAGAGAGGCGACCACTAGCAGAGTCTGAGAAGGGAAAACCTCTCCCCCAAGAAGAAGGTTTGGTGCCACCCATCCATGTCAGCACAGGCTCTAGTCCAAGGGACTGCTGATCCAGAGACTCTTCTTTCATCGAGGGATCTACCTTCTCTCAAATGTTTAGAAGTTGGCTCTCATATTGAGCACTCCACACGAACATATCGAGCTCAACTCCTGCCCAATGCAGAAATCCCTCATCCCTTACTAGGTAGGACTGAGACCTCGGGGATGGGAGCTGCCTGGATGGTGCATGAGCCACTTTGGATGGGCAGATACCACCACAGCAACCCCCAAGGCAGAGGCAGGTGATCCAGTCAGATTCATTAATATCTGCATCTTGGGCAAAGGCTGTTGTTGAGAATGACGCTGCTCAGATTTCTGCAGACACTTGTACCGCAGTTCAAGGCAGTGTTGGGTTCCTACAGACACCAGCTCCCATCAGGTTCAACTTCTACTGTCTGGTATGTTCTCAGGTCCACCTGAGACTCTTCCACTACATCTTCACTAGTGCAGCACGCTGGCATGTTCTCAGCCCAGTCCTTAGCCCTTCTCCTTGTCTTCTGATCTTGCTGTGTGCTGTAGCTCCCTGGATGTATGGCTCCAGTTCCCTGCTTACTTGCTGTGTAGTCTGGTGGGGCAGTGAACCCTTTTTTAGAGTCTCATTTGGGGATGAATTGTTTTCTTACTTAGATTATTTGAGAAACTTCCAGAGCTGGAAACACAATCTGTAAGCAACAATTGTTACTGCCCTGAAGACCTCTCTGGATGGTGGGATTTTATCCCTGAATTTCATATTTGCAAACTTTCTCCCCTAATTTCCCCCATGTCTGAAAGTGTGTAGCCTCTGACACCAGGAAGTCAGTTAATAAGCCCCAGCTTCTTTGATCCAAAGGATTATGGGATTGCTCTTTATGCAAAGAAAGACATCAGGATAAGCAAACACAGACTGGAAGGCCTCCAGGAGCAAGGGGGTTTGAAGGAGCAGGAGATACACTGCCAGAGAATTTGCAATGCAAACCTTCCTGGACATTTGAGGGTCTTCATCAGTTGGAAGCACCCAGACAAGACAGGGCCCAGAGACAGTGTCCCTGCCCTGTATCCAGAACACCCCGTGAGGACTTTCTTCTGCTGAGTGATCATCAGCAGACCAGTTGAGTTTTCAATTCTGTCCACCACACATAGGCTCAGAATTACTGTATTTCTGAAGGGGTGGGTCCCTTGTGGACTGATCACCAGTGTCCCTGAACTTCCACATCTCAGACTCCAAGAAACCCAACCAAGGCAGAGAAACTCCATCACGCCTTTGGCCTCTTGTCACTGACCCCACCAAGGGCAGTTCCTAGTATTTGCAGAAGGCTGATCAAGAACCCCAAGACAGCCTCATTTGAGCAACTCCAAGTCCCTAATATAAAGTGGCACCAGTTTTGGCCCAAAATCCGTGAACATCCTCATTTATACATTAAAATTTCTCTGGGCAGCTTATACTCCTCACGACAATGTTAGGACTGAGTAAATAGCTACAGTGCTGTTCTGATGCCCAAAGAGTAACAAGGAGGAAAACCCCATTTGTGTCCAGGGCAGTTACAACATCTTGAAAGGTTTTAATCTGAGTTCAGTTGAATCTGCCAGTGAGGAGCACATGGACACACATGACCACAGCTCAGGCCTCTTCAGACTGGATAACTGGGGCTCTGTCATGCCTGTTCACTACTTCCCAGCATATATTAAAATGCATATTCAAAATCTACCTTTGTTGCAGCTTAACAATATTGAAAAATCATTAAATAATGGAACACCCCATAAGACTATGTCTGGATAGATTTTACAATGAATTCATAGCCTTATGAAACCATCAGGTGCAGGGGCCAACAAGTGTCCTCCAATGGCCAGCCTCCTTGCTGCAGTGGGGGAGAAGCATTTCATTTTAAGACATAGAGAACATCTTGACCTTGAAAGCCCAGCCTTGGTCAAGGATTCTTCCTTGTCATTTCTCAGGGTCAGTTTTGGAGTCTAGTATTCTGTGATATTCACCCAATTCTTTGAAACAGATCCTTCATAATAAAAATTCACTTCGCAGAGCAGTCTGGAAAGGGAGATTGATGCTCCCTTATTCACTAAGGGCTGCTTGGGTTACAGATCTCTGTGTGACCTTGTCTGCAGGTGGAAAGGTCTCTGTGGACACCAGTCTCTGGCTGTCTTCCAGGAGTGAGACACATGGAATATTTGCCTGGAATGGCCTTGAGGGCTGGACTTGTGCACCAAGGACTTTGCTGATATTCTGAAAACTAGAACCTTTGATGTGTAAATTCAAAGGGCTGGGGAAGTAGTTCAGGGGTAGAGTTCTTGCCCAGCAAGTGCAAGGCCCTGGTGTCCAACTCCAGTGCTACAGCAAAAGATAGAAGCCATGAATGTGAGGACTGGTGCAGTCAGTGACCCTGTGACCACAACTCTCTGATACACTGGAGGGGGCAGAATGAAGGGGGAACTGGAGAATATCAGGGAGTCCACGATGAGGAAGACAGCTGGTCTGACCACTGCAGTCATCCAAGCAGAGCGAGGCAAGCCACTCTAAACAGCAAAAAAAGAAAAAGATTGAATCTAAATATAAAAAATATACAATTTATATCTGTATAATGCAATTAAATTTGATTCATAGCAATTTTAAAGTATCAAGAGATAAAGGAAGCAACATGCACAAGAAACCTGTGGCACAGGAAGATTGCTCACAATGGCAGCAGGAAAAAGAATGGCTGCTGCCTATGTACATGTCACATTTTATCTTAGTAGTACAGTTTCATATTTCACATGTGTTTGCTGGCTATCTGCATGCCTTCTTTTGTGAATGGAATATGTTCAGCCTCTGTCAGTTGCATATTGTAATGTGTGTGTGTGTGTGTGTGTGTGTGTGTGTTCAAGACATAAAAACACAAATCTTTGTTCATGATGTTCAATTAAATAAATTAACGAAATTGATCCCAAGGTAATTATGGAGATTGACCTTCCTAGTGAAAACCAGAAACATTCTCTCACTTTGCTTCATAAATCTTACTTTTGGTTAGTGCTCCTGAATAAATCTTCATGTCTGTGCTAATGTCGCCTGCAATTTGTGCTGAAGGAAATGAACAATGATGAAAGTGTGCATCTTGAGAAACATATCAGTGTTCAAGCCTCAACATCTGGCTTCCAGAGGCAGAGAACAGAGGCTGAGTCCTTGGCCACCAGAGCTGTTGGGCCTTCATCTTGTTCTTGTTCTCCTGAAATTAAAGCTTTTTTTAGAATTGTCACTCATAGTGACTCAAGTTCTTCTGTGCCTTTATGACCATCCTGTGTGACATTTGATTTCTGTGAAGAAAACTCACTAACTAAGGTGAGTAGAGCTAATGGATCAATCAACATATGATCCTCCTCAGGCTGGCTTCTCTCTCCCCCAGCACTCTGCTAGTATGATCCTCCTCAGGCTGGCTTCTCTCTCCCCCAGCACTCTGCTAGTATGATCCTCCTCAGGCTGGCTTCTCTCTCCCCCAGCACTCTGCTAGTATATTGTACTAATTAAGCATTTACACTTTGACTTTGGTTACAAGCTACATACTTGTAAAATTTAAATTTATTAGATGTGTTTCATTGACAAACCATTAGATCCATCACCCACATACAGAGGTGGGCTTCATTGGCTTTGCCCCTTCTATGGCAAGGCCAGCTGCCCCAATACTTCCTGTGCCCCACTGTCCCACAAGGTCCTTCTAAGAACCCATCTCTAAGTGCCCTTGTTGTGGCCAACTTCTGAAAGCCACCTTGGGAATTCCAGGGCAAAGAAGTCTGCAATGTGCACCAACATTCTACCAACATGAGTTAACATTTTAGAAGTTCATTTGTAGGGCAGGAGAGAGGGTTCCATTGTTAAGAGTACTTCCTTCCTGCTCCTCCAGAGTTCAGTTCCCAGCACTTACACTGTGAGCTTGTAACCACCTATAATTCCAGATCCAGGGGATCTGATGCCCCATTTTGGCTTGGACAGACACTGACACACATGTGGGATGTTCTCATACACACACATACACACACACACACACACACACACTCACATAAATAAGAAATAAAACTAAAATTGTAATGTTATCAATCTCTTCTCTATAGCAGGTAGGTCTTGAAATAACTTTGTGTAGTGAATTTTCACAATGTTTAGAGGTCACTGATGTTTTTGGAAATGAACTATGGAATTCCTTGGGCATATTAAGAGGGTTAATAAGCCATTTTATCTTGTGAAATAGAAAATTCAAATATAAAGTCACTTTAATTTGGGATGGGACATTATTCTTGAGGACACAACTCTTCACCTCAGGATGCCTGGGTGACTTGGGGTGGGGTTGCCACTCTTTCTCCCAAAGCCATTTTCAAGGCCACTGTTGATCCATTGGGCCAACCTGGCAAGTGTCTAGAGCTGCTCATGACATAGACCCCCATCTGGAAGTAATGGTCAGTTACTGGGATGGCCTTCATTCAAAGCCATGCTCCACTCCCTTCACCTCCTCAGCTGCCTGCTCAGTGTTGGAGGTTATTACTTCCAACTCTTTCTTGGTGATTAAGCACCCTTCTGCTGCATACCTGGCCAGTAGAAGGCGTTACAGCTCAGGTTGTTAAAGGGTCTGGCTGGGCTGAGGCTGATCTCTGTAAACTGTATGGGTTTCACCTTGTCAAAGAGCCTGCTAGTTGAACTCAGAAGTTACATTATGTTGGGTAGAACATGGCAAACTGGGGAATATATAGGAAACATCAAGCAGGGAAGTACTTCTCCCTCTTTGGGTTCTCTGTGGTGGATTTGAACTGTTACCATGGGCATTCTCATCTTTCCATGTGTACATACTCATCAAGAGTTCCAAACGCTTTTGGAGACATCATGTAAGTTATTTCCCAGTAACTTAAACCCTCTCAGCCTGCTTAAATCACATTATCATGAAATGGGACAAATAAGCATTGGGATTTGTGTCATGTTTATTTCTAAAAAGTTCAGAGGCATTTCCTCCCACATCATGGTGAAACCTCTGTGACCCTTCTAGTCCTTCAGTAAAGAAAAATCTCTCTTCATGCAAAAACAAACACATGTCATCCCAGCTTCAGAGGCTGGAGGACTGGCCAGTTCCTGGTCATGCTCTCTAGCCTGCAGGGCATGAGGTGAGATTAAGTTGTTCCATCAGTATTGCTGCCTAAGGAGCTTCAGAGCTGTTGTCCTGAGAGATGGGTCCTTCCAGTGGTCAGTCACCGAGCATCTTCCTGAGCAGTGACATTGGCATTTCAGCTGCTTCTTGCTTGGGATAAGAAAGCTTACTCAAGCCTCATACCATTCTTTCTTCCCATCCTTTCACTGGAAGGTACAAGGTTAAGTACAAAGCGAGGAAGTGTTACAAATACGTACACCGTGGATTTTTGTTTGGAAACAGAAAATGGAGGAAAAGAACCCTTTCAGTACGTAAGAAGTGATGAAAATGGAGAATGCTCCAGTAGCTGTGTGACCTATCTAGAGTGACTGATGTTGCTGAGCCTCTGATTTCACACGTGAGGAGGATCATATGTGGAACATACCACAAAGCAGGAAGCACAGGCCAGGTGGTTAAATCCCGTGGCGATTAAAGTAGCTCCTACCCTGCTGAAGCAACCTCACAAATGTATGAAGTAATGACAACCAGCCCTGGCTGGAGTTCAGGCCCGCTGCTTCCAGTGTTGGGCAGGGAAAGCAGAAGAGAGGAAATGAAGTGACAGAAAGGGGGAAGGGTAGGGGCCTGTGCAGTGGAGTGAGAAGAGGGAGTGAGAGTGGGTGAGCTGAGAGGAAGACAGAGAGGAGGTAAGGGTGAACAATAGAGGTGCCTCTCTGCCCCAGCTTCCCAGGACTTAGGACTTAGGAGCGTTGCTTACAGCCAGCGGCAGACCTGTGAGGTTGGTAGGATTCTATTCCCACTGCTCCAAAGGGGATGATGCAGGGATACTGTGTGTAAACAAACCTTCTGATGGTCGGTCATGTCATTCAGGATGCATGCCCAGTGAGAGGTGGGCTGAGCCTGCCTCCCGACTTTATGGGTTTTTTTTTTCCCTACTGTCAGAGAAAGGCAGAGCTGAGGAGGGAGAAGAAGGCAGGACTTGGGATCTGCTGGTTTCCCCGTTGGGCGGCACCTCTGCTTTCAGAGCACTAAGCACCGAGCTTCTTCTTCACTAAACATGTAGGATGAGAACAGGATTGAGTCTACAAACACGTCCAGTGACGCTCCACTTGATTTCCTGAATCTGATGGCCAAGTGGGGTTTCTCAGTGCTGCGGCTAAACACAGATATCTTTACTTTAACAGGCCCCAGGCTCTGTGGGGATGCCAGAATTTTACTGCAGCCACAGAGTTTAAAAACTGAAGCTATTTTTTTTTTTTTCAGTCAAGGTTCAGCCTGACCTCAGACTCTCACTCCTCCTGCCTTCACATCCTGGTGCTGGAATCCCAGGTATGAATCACATAACCCAGAACTCTCGAAATGTCTCACAAGTCCTGTAATGTCAGCACTTGGGGGCTTTTCCCCTCAGCATTACTTACAATTGTGTGCACCATGGGATTTTGTTTTAAAACAAAAGCCTGTCATTTCTAACACGTTATTATTTGTGTTTTCCTAGCCACTGCTTGCACAAAACTCAGAACCAAGGGTCTGAGCCGGAAGTGTTAACACACCAAGGACTGTTTCGGTGGGACTTGCTGAAAGCATTCATCCATTCTCTCAATTTGTGGGTGACTTGGTGCTCTGTATCCACGAAAGCCAGGGCTACTAGACACCCACCAGAAATAGTCCTGAAAATAATTACAGAAGCAATAGGAAAGCGCAATCAGAAGGTAAGCTTTAAAGAAATTATTCAAAAAATATTACAAGCTAGTGCTCTGGAAAGATTCCAGCCTTGGTAATTGCATCTTAATACGTTAGTTATTGTATAATTGTTCAGAGATGAAAGTTTCTTCATAGTTTAAATTCAATCACAGTGTGATATTTTTCTTTATTTAAATGAAGTAAATGTAGCAATTATCACAACATAAAAAAGATGCTTAGTTTTAATCTGAGGAAGAAGTGTGGCTGCATACTTTCAATGAAGTTCTCCCATGCAGATGGCTTTTTTCACACAGTGGCTCCCTCCATTTGCCGGCATAAAGCAGAGCCTTGGATGTATTGAGATGCATTTTGCATGAAGTTGGAGAAGTCCGTCTTTCAAACACGATCCACAAACTGCAACTTGCTGATTGCATCTCCTCTGAGACCCTGTCAGTTTTCCACTGAGATTTTTTTTTGGTGTCCTTTGTCACCCTGCAAGCATAAAAGAGAAGAGGGGTGGGAATGACAGGCTGTGTGAATGCTGAGGGAAGGCAGAGGCACCCTGTTGGCTGGCTTCTCCTTGGGCACTTGGGCACAGGACCACAGTTCCCTCTTCACCCCTCACCCTTTGAACAAACTACTCACAGCCTGTCGATGCTCCACGGCCCTGGGATCTAAAATCAGAGTCTATGAACAGAAGGTTCTCAGAGGAGACAAAACATTTGGGATAATGACGAATGAGTGGCTCTGTCCCCATCGTGAGAACACAGACCCTCGGAGCTGGCAGCGGGTACCTGGCAATCTCTGAGGCCCATGTCACTCGGGGAAAAGCTAAACATTCCCAATTGTGTTTAGAAATGTTATAGTAGAGACTATTTATAGACGACTAAACACAAAACCACTTAAGCCCTCAGCTCTCCTGCTGAATGGGGAAGCTGAATAAGGTATGGCCAAGTTACTGTGGCCGTCCCCTGCCTCACAAGGGACAGTATGGGGTTCGCTGAGCTAGCCTTGATGTAACCAGTGAGCCAGCCCTGAACAAAGATGGCATACATGCCACACCTCAGACCTCACTCTCTGGGCTCAGAGGTTCTTGTCTCCTCTATGAGGCCAATGGTACCATGGCATTCCCCATTTTCCTGATGACAGGAAGGGGCACAGGTGGAAAATCACCCTCTTCAATTTCTCCACAGTGAGAGTGGGGAGGTAATCTGTCATGTCATTCAAAAATGGCCTCAACCAGTCCCAGCTTGATCACAGAGGCCATAACTTAATCCTTTAGTCCTACTCCAGAAGCCTTGAGCATAGAACTGAGTTAAAGACACAGCATCAGACTGGAGTGAGCTGGGAGGATGCTCCAGAAGTGAGAGGAGGCCCAGGATTGGATGCTTAGGAGGCTTCCGGGTTCTCTGACTTCGGCATCTGTCATCAGCCTGACAAATCACTTGCCCGCCTCACGAGATCTCATAGCCGATGCATGATTTAATTCACATGCATGTATTTCAACACTGATGATTCAGACACAACTTGAAAAAGCTATTTTTGTGAAAAGATAATCAGTCATTTTTCCTGTACATTGTGGCACGTGTCATTCAGAAATTTCAGTCAGAGCTAAGTAATGTGGACACATTATGGAATGTTTGTTTGAATTTTAAATAGAGTTCACAGATGGGAAGCTACCAGGGTTGGGATTGCCCCTGGGCAGGATAGTTCTGTTATTGTGGGGATGTTCTGGAAGTTTCTATTTGGCCTAAGTACCAACAGACTTGCCAGAGCCTTGGATACTAAGGATACTACAGCAAATGCTGGTCCCCATCACCCTCGTTCCACTTGGCCTTTTTTTTCCTTCATGGTTTCCTCCACGGCATGAATTCCCCACATGAGCTGAATCTTTTTTCTTGGGGTCTTTTATCTACATACCTTCTAGTCCCAGTGACAGTGGAGGGCCTTCTGAGGGATCATCAGCCCAACCTGCACCTGGTTTCTAGGTATGCCAAGAAATGAAGGAGAGAAAGGAAGCTTAGGACTCAGGGCAGAAGAAGGAGACAAGCCAGTTGTCATTCTGAAATTATTGTTTCCTCAAACAATGCAGTTGGCTCAGAAAGGTTCTAAGTCACCCACAAGCTCTCCTGGATCCATTCCTGCCCTTCTGTGCACAGGGAGTTCATGGAGGGCTGGGGAAAGATCTGAAGTAGGACACTCAGTGATGGCCATTTACTGAGCACAGAGCAGGAGACACAGCGGCTAGAGAAGCAAGGCCTGACACTTGGGGATTTGTGCTGACTGGATCCTTTCAGGAAAATGTTCTTAGATAAGTAGTAATGTGGAGGAGTCCTTAGTCCTTATCCCATAAAATCTACATTTAAAATACACTAAACCAATAGTGTGATGGTCCCAAATGAAACTTCAGTTCAGGGACATTTTAGGATGAACTGTGCAGTGCCCATGGGTGAAGCCTAGGTGGTCACTGGAAATGTGATGGGCAAACCTGGGCTGTATTTTCACTTTGAGAGCATCTGGGGATCAGGGAACAACAGGACCCTCTGGTGGGAAGCACACATCTTCTACACTAAAGCCAACTGGCTGGAGCTTCTAGGCTGCAAGAGGCCAGCTGACTGCCCCTTGGGGTGCCTTCTTTCCAGGAATCCCTGGCCCTCCCCAGAACCCAGAGAGCCCTTGGTGGTCCCCACCAGTGGCAGTGCCATATAGCTCAGTAAATTAATGTTGTGCGGGGAAAGTTTTCACAGACTCCTAATCCATTACTGAATAATTCTTCATAATAAGAGCACTTCCCAAGTCAAACAAAGCCAGAGTGCCACTCAGCGGACTGCTGTGCTGAGTGCATCAGGGTTTATTTTTCTGGTGAAAAAAATAAACTATTACTTTGATTAATAACTTTGGTGGAATGTGGGTCTCGAGAGCTCTGCTAAGTACATCCTGCCAAAAGAAATTAATACTCGGTCCTCTTCAGACATGCTCAGTAGATCAGGGGCCCAGGGACTGGGTTTTGGGCCTGGCATGCATGTTTTTCAGGAGGGAGAGCCACTTTGGCTTCTGTGGTCTAGAAGATGCACAAACAAAGGGTTGTTATATTTCATTCTTAAAATCCTCCATATTTGTGTTTAACTTTTAGTTATTTAATAATTTAATGTGCTAGCAATATGTATAGATACTATTTGTGAGTTCTACATTTACCAGAGGGGTCTCCTATAATATGAAACCTGCTCTAGATAATTATTTTCTGATTGAGGAAAAGACACTGACCAGAGTCCCTCGCTGCAGGCCTTCCACCCCTCAATCTTGCCTAAAGTGCTTGGGCTGTTCACACTTCTCCACTGAAATCCCATACTCACACCTTCCTACCACTTTCCCATCAGCTCTCTGAGATACTGCGAATGGTGCTTCTGGGTTGAGACTCGGATGGACATTTGGAGTCAGAATTTTCCCAGGGGAAGATGTTCACCACCTGCCTGTGTCCCTCAACACTCTGAGGTTATTCTCACCTGGAGCTTAGGAGTTCTCAGAACAGGGACTGAGCACTCACTCTCCTGCTGAACATGGAAGCAAGCTCCACTTGTGACAGTCTTTCTTAGCTTTAACAGCTGTTCTGGTAACACAAAGCCTGACCTTTCCCACACCCACACCACTCTTCCTCGTCCTCACTGGGCGTCATCTCCTGCTGTCCAGAATGACATCTGCTCTGGGAGACGTGGTACAATGCAGCAGTGCTGACTTTTAAGCCTCTGCAGTTGTGGGTTGTGGGGTTACTTTCTTGAGGAAGCTAAGAGGGGAGGGCTGTGTCACATCGCCCGCCCGAGACAACCCTCTGTCAGGTGGAGAGATGGGCTACTCTTCTCATCCTTGTCCTGATGTTTGGGGGGTAATTTTGAGAAAAGGCTATGATTTAATGACAGAGTGTGCCAGATATATGTCCTGGTTCATTTATTTCGAGCTTTTCAACTGTTTTCCACAACTCTTCATAACTGGCACAGTTCTTTGTAGCAGGTGAATTCATGAAGCATTTTCTGCCACCTCACTTTCACAAGACAACTCAAAATCATTCGTGGGACTGTTGCTCTGTGCAAGGGTAAGCAGGCGGCACAGAGGAGAGCACGGGGCTGATGGGATCACACCTGCTCCAGTGCCAGCCGGGCAGGAGCCTCCTCACCTCTGTGGGAGGGACATTCCTGTGTAGTGTCTCCTCCTCCCTTGGGTCGCATTGGGGAAGGGTAGATGGCATAATGAATTTGGGGGAATGGCTCCATTCTGGAATCTTCCCTGAGTGGTCCCTGTTTTTATGCCACACAATCGCCTGGCTACAGGCTTTTCCTTTACAGTTCCTGTGTTCCAGGTCAACTCTAAGGTCAAGGGTGCAATGTGAGATCAAGAGGCCTTTTGTCTTTCTTCCCAGCATGAGGTGGTCAGAGGCTTGCTCCCCAGTGAGCTGTCTCCTGAGACTGGACGGTAAGAGGCCGCCCGCTTAAATGCAAGATGCTCAGAAGCCAAATGGAAATCCATGCCTGGCACTTCCTGACAGCGGCGGATGTTGTCACATGCAGAATTAAGGTTAGCACTGTATTTGGCATAGAGAGTAGTTATGTGAATATATCCTAGGATTTCATATCCCGAGAAATGGGTGAAGTTAGGTTGCCATGTTCATGTGATGCTTCTACCATGCTACTTCCCTAGAATTTTCAGGGACCTTGATTCTAAAAAAAAAAAAAAAAAAAAATCCCCACAGGTACCTCTGAAAGGAAATCCATTGTGGAGAAAAAATTGCTCTTCCGTAGTCTTCAGATTAAACAAGTTTTCGACAGTCTTGCTCAGCCTGCAGAGTCCACATGGTGAAGAGGGTCTTTGTCAAGAACAGAAGGGATGCTGCCTGGCACAGCCACAGCTTGTGAGCAGAGTAGAAGGCAGCACTGTAGTGAGGGACTGAGTGACACACAGGATGGGTGGAGGATGGTCCTCTGTCTTGCTTTCCCATTCTGAGAATCCTAATGGAATCCTGACAGTGTGCGGGCTGCAGGCAGTACTCTGTCCATGACTCTTCTTTTATGTGCATCTTACACTCTTCCTGGGGTTCATCAACTAGCTTAAACAAGACCTGAAGAGAGCAAAGGCAGGCTCAGAGGTCAGGATATGTTCCAGATCAGAAAGGCAGGAAGAACTAGCATTGCTCCTGTGTCAGAAATGCCCCCTCAAAATCACGTTGGTTTGTTATCAGATGTTAGATCTCTGAGAATAGAGAGGGTTACTAGCGATGTTCACAGTTCATGAGTCCTGCAGGGTCCAGGCACACAGATCTGGGGTTGCCTTCCTGGTAATGTGAGATTCAGAGTGGGATTCGGGAAGGGTCTCACTGAAGTGACTGTGCACTCCCAGCATCTTGAAACATCTTCTGCAATGAAGTGAAGCAGCAAAGAATTTTAATTCTTGAGAGTAGAAAATTGCTACTATGTAATACTGAGAATCTATGATATTCAAGGTTGTAGCAGAAAGGTAAAATTAGAAGCTGGAGAGAGGGCACAGCATACGAGTGTGCGCAGCTCTAAGCCGACAGACAGCCTGAGCTCAGGTCCTGGTGCACACAGGCAGGAAGGAGACACTCTGCCTCTACATATGCTTCGTGCCAGGTCAAAACCGATAAGTAATTAAAAAGATAAACAAAATGGCAATAGAATCATCAAATAAGCAGTGAAAGCAGGTAAGGAAGGGTTCATTTATCTCACAGTTCATGACAGAGTCCATCATAGTGGGGAAGGGCTGGAGACAGGAGCATGAGGCAACTGGTCACATGGCACCAGCAGTCAGGAAACAGACGAGTGGAGGTATTCAGTCCAGTTTCTTCTTTGTATCCAGCCTGGGATCCTGCTCATGTAATGACACCATTCACAATTAGGTCGGCTCTTCCCTCCTCCGTTACATAAAACTATAAACTCTCTTACAGACATGACCAGAGATTTGAGATTTTTCTTCCTTTTTTGATTTTTTAAAAATTAATTTGTTTGTTTTACATTCCAATCACCATTCCCCTTCCTTCTCCCAGTCCCAGCCTCCCATCTGCTTCCACCATATTCCCATCCCAACCCAGTACCAACCCACTCTGGGATATCAGAGATTGGTCTTCTTGGTGATCCTAGATCCTTGCTTCTAGATCAAGTTGACTATCAATACTGATGAACACAGTGGTCCTCCTGATAGTTGACTGATCTCATGTATGAACTTGCCTCTGCTCTGTTGTTGAGATGTCTTTGAACCCCGGATCCTCTGCCTTCAACTCTCAAATGTAGGGATTGCAAGTGTGTGTTACCAACCCAGCTGTATTTACATTTTTTAAATTGACATAGTTATACCATTCACATTTATTTAACATAAGTATTGATCTAGCAGGGCTCCAGTGGGGTTCAGTAGGTAGACTGACATGAACTGGGAGGGTCCCCAGGCTGTTGTAGCACTCTTCATAATTCTAATAGTGTCTGTTGGGTACTTCTGTCCCCTGTGGACAGGAATTTCAAGGTATCATATGTGACTAGTGTCACCTCTAGTCATTTCCAGGGAGAGAAGTTCATACTGGCAAAATAACTGTTTTTATTGTTTTCTGCAGGTGTGTTCTCCCACCATTCTTTCATGTTCTCCTGCCTTCTTTTGGTGGCTCAAACATTTTTCTTTTTTAGTTAAGAATTTCATTTTGAGGTACATATATATAGTAAAAAAAGATTCACTGTGCTTACTTTCTTTTTGGTTTATCTATCTGGGCTTAAAACTATTTTTATTAGTTATTTGAGAATTTTTTTATTCAGATATTTATTTATTAACTCAAGTCACATCTCAATCACAGTTCCCTCCCTCCACTCCTGCCAGTCCTATCCTCCCATCCTCTACCTCCTCTTCTACCTCTCCTACTCCTTCGATGTGGGGTGCCTCCACATATCAGCCTCCTCCCCTCAGTTCATCAGTCACATGAGGGCTTAGAGCTTCCTCTTGCACTGGGGGCCTACATGTCAATTCCACTAGAATAAAGTATCCCACTAACAGGCAACAAAGTCTGTTTCTGTTCCTTTGGGTCTGTTGATTGTAGGATAGCTATCCTAAACTATATGGCTAACATCCAGTTATAAGTGAATAGATGCCATATGCATCTTTCTGGGTCTGGGTTAGCTCACTCAGGATGAGATTTTCTAGTTCCATCCATTTGGTTGCAAATTGCATGATTTCATTGTTTCTGATGGCTGAGTTGTATTCCATTGTGTGATGTATCAAAGTTTCTTTTTTAATCCATTCCTCGGTTGAGGGACATCTGGATTGCTTCCAGTTTCTAGCTATTAAAAATAAGGTTGCTATGAACATAGATGAGGAAACGTCCTTGTGGTTTGTGAGGAATCATTTGGGTGCATACTCAGAAGTGGTATGGCTGGATCTTGAGGTAGAGCTATTCCAAGTTTTCTAAGATATCGCCAGACTGATTTCCACAGTGATTGTACAAGCTTGTACTCCCACCGTGCTGACTAGTCTTACGTCAACTCGACACACAATCTAGAGTTATCTGAAAGGAAGCCTCAATTGAGAAAATGTCTCCCTAAGATCTGCTGTAAGACATTTTCTTAATTAGTGATTAATGGGGAAGGGCCTAGACCATTGTGAGTGGTTCCATGCCCAAGATGATGGTCCTGGGTTCTACAGGAAAGTAAGATGAGCAAGCCATGGGAGCCAGTCAGTAAGCAGCACCCTCCACAGCCTCTGCATCAGATCCTGCCTCCAGGTTCCTGCTCTGTTTGCGTTCCTGTCCTGGCTTCCTTCAGTGATGGACAGCAATGTGGAAGTGCAGCCAAATAAACAGTTCCTTTTAACCACTCAATTTGCTTTTTGGTCATGATATTTTATCACAGTAATAAAAACCCTAATTAAGACAATTAATAATATGTTTGAGGGTCTTTGAAAACTCATTGGCCAATACCTCCAAAAGAAATATGTGATTCCTAGGACTGTGTTTTATTGAGATGTGATTTGTATGCCAATATTACTCAGGTTGAGGAAATACCTTAATAAGCAAAAAGTGCTCCCATTGTAAGCATGAGGATTTAGGTTCATTATATCATATTTCAAGCAAAGAAAGAACAAAAAAAGCTGAGTTTGGTGTCCTCATTCTCTTGTAGTCATATACCAGAGAAGCTGTGAAAAGAGGATTCCTGGGGTTTGCCATCTAGCAAGCCCGGCCTACTTGGCAAGTTCCATATCAGTAAGTGACCCTGTCAAGGTAATTGACAAGGAACAAAAGCTGAAATTATCTTCTGGCCTTCAAATGTACCACATTCATGTACTTGCACAGATACACACATACAAACAAATGTGCACATGTTTACATGTACACACACACATGCACACACACGCACACACACACATCCTTTCTCTCTCACACCCTCCCTTTTATAAGATGAACAATTCAACAGATTTTAATATATTTGCAAACCCGTGCAGCAATCATCGCTAATACTAAAACATTTCTCACCACATCAAAAAGAAGCTCTACCCTTTCTTGATTCTGTAAGTTTTTGGATGTCTAAGGTCAATTGCATGACCTTGGTATTTACTGAGATGCAATCAGACTTTTCTGTAAGACCTGTAGTAGCTATATTGCAATGGAAGATTTTCTATCATAAATCACCCTTTAAAATGGACAGAGGACCATTAGATGTTTATAGTGTAAACATTTAGCAGGCTAAAGAGAAACTGGTCTGCTTTCTACTGTGTAATGTCACACAAACGACAGCTGGAGTATAGAGACATTATGCATGCTTCCAGTGAGGCTCTTGAAGGCCAGGAAACTCAAATGTGGTGAAAAATAATATCTTGATAAATACTAAGAGTGTAGGAAATGTCATTAATCTGAGAAAGCATGCCATCCAGCTACCAATCACAATTATAGATTATCTATTCAAGCATCCCTGAGAGTTTGTTCTCTTTTCCTTCCTTCCCTGAGCTATGAGAGAATTAATTTAATTCAAGTTTTGTCTCATAATTTCAAGGCAGACCACCCTCTGGGCATCAATCCGAGTCTGGCTTTATCAACGGCAGCACAACTCTGACAGTTGAAGCTTGCATCTAAAAACACAGTGAGGGAAGCTTTCAGAACAGAGCCAGACATTGACTTTCAAAACAGCCCTGTCTATTGCATGCAATCTTGATAAAGTGTCTTTCCCATAAGGGGCTTTCTGGGTGGTTGACTGATAGCAGAGCCATCTCTCCTGGAGAAAAGGTGGCATCTCCAGGTTATATCAACTCACTTCCTTGGAGACAAAAGTGTAAGTGAAAGGTACAAGTTAATCCTCCTCTGTGGTGCTGTGGCCTGGGAGGACACCTGTTCTCCTTCTCTCTTATGGAGAAGTTGGGGGCTCACTCCTGGAGTTACCCAGGCCTGGCTGCTGTTTTCATGAGGTCATATCCTTCACTAAGCTGTCTTGTTCCTCCAAGCATGGGGAACCCACAAGCTTCCTACCTTTTTGTTCAGAATGAATTTTTTTTTTTTTAATAGAACACTGACTGCGACAGGAGCCGGCCACCAGATCTACTAGCCCATGAGGATGCAGTCTTCATTCTGCTTGGCTAAAGTTTCAGTGGTTACCTTTCCTGAAGAAGAATCTCCCTCTTTAAGAAGAGAATTAATCCATTTATGCACAATTTTTCTTGCTAGACAGTAGTTACAAAGAAGAAAGAAGCCAGTGACTGTGTTTTGATGCTCATACAGCTTGGACACATGTGGCTTCAAAGCGAGGGGATGGCGAGGGATCTACCTATGCTCCCTGGGTTCATGGCTCTCCTTTAGCCCCTGCGTGGACTTTTTATGGCAGTTGTCCACATGGTTTAAGACAGCCGGGCTGACTGCAGCACAAGCTCTGTGTGGTCCACCTTGTTTCTGTTTCCTCCTCAGCATGAGTCCTGTAAGGGAGAGTTTCAAGAAATTCTGCTTGACTAAAGGATGAAATACAAGTAAAGAACCACTTTAAAAATGTGCCACACCTTAGCTGGTGGGGAAATACAGATCAAAACTATTTTGGGAGTCTTCTAACTACAGTCAGAATGTCTAGATTCAGAAAGGAAGTGATGACAAATGCTGGCATGTACCTGGGGAAGGGGACAAACTTATTCGCTCCTGGTGGAAGGGAAAACTGGTACAGTCACTAAGGAAATCAGCGTGGATGTTTCTCCAAACCCTGGAAATAGATATACCATGGGATCCAGCTATACCACTCAAGCAAATGCTCAAGGGACTCCATATCATGCTGCCGAGATACTTGATCACCTGTGTTCATTTTTGCTCCATTCACAATAGCCAGGAAATGGAAACAGTTTAAATAGTCATCAGTCTATGGATAATAAAAATGCAGTGCATTTACACAATGAAATATTATTCATCTGTTAAGAGAAATTAAATTCACAAGTAAATGAAAGGAAAATAAAAATACTAGGAAAGATAACCCAGAACCAGAGAAACCAAATGACAAATGATTCTTTTGTGGATGTTGCCTTTGAATCTTCCTGTGTGTGTTTTACTTGGAATATCCATAGAGGTCAGGTAATTAGTAAGAGGCATGTGTGGGGGCTTGCAAGGGGGAGGGTATAAAAGTCAGTGGTATAAAGGTTAAAAAGGTTAAAAAGGAATAGAGGAAGTATCAAAAGGGAAGAGGGCTGAGAAGGCAGGGTAGAGGGATACAGGCAGGGAGAACTAACACTAAACGCCTTTCAAAAATGTCACAAGGAAGTTTACTGTTGCTGCAGCTTCCTAAATATATACACAAACAAATATAAAAAAGTTAAAATAGTTACCCTATGATGAGGCAATAACTGACCTACTAGACACCTTAGAGTAATAAATAAACATCCACGTTCAGGCTTGTGTTACCTCTTCTGGAGTTGTTGGATACTGAGGACCCATAGACCCCCACACATTACAACTTATTGTGAATGATTTGGGATTTTCTCCAGGACCTGATGGTAAGACCTTATTGTTGAAGACACAAGGTATCTGAGTCCTAGAACGTGGAGATATCAATCTAGTACCGAACTGGAAGCTTCATGACTATTGGACACCTTCCATAGTTACAAAAGTTGCTATGTATTTTATCAGAGGATTAAAAAAACAATCATCAACATCATCCAGCAGTGAAGCCTATGAGTTACAATGACAACCTGTAAGGCAAGGCTTGTATAACAGTGGCATGGGTGTCATGGCTGTAACCAATCACCTTCTGGTTTGGCTTGAGGTCCACTTCACAAGATGAAACCTATACCTGGAACCACTTTCAAAGCCATGAACTCATACTAGACAGGTCCCAGGTTCTAGGTGAAAACCTACTGCTATTAATCTGCTAAATCAATATTAAACAAACTCCTAATCGCTTATCCTTATATAAGTAATTGACGCACTGCTCAACCTTCACTGTGTATAGTAGATATTATCTACTATAGATCACAAGGAAACAGTGTCTTACAGACACAAGGGGGAAGTTCCACAAATGAAAGCACAGAACTGCCTAAGCTTACACCAGATGAAAGTCCCAGAATGAAGATGGGACGTGAGCACAAAGTCCCACCCCTGGGGAGCTGTTGACAAATGATAGCTCCTAGGAGAAAGAAAGTCACTTTTCTTTAAGGATGTGGCCCTTGTTTGGTAACTACAGTTCAGTTGAAAGATAGGCACTCAAGAATGTATGAGCAGCACAGTTGGATTCTAAGTTCTAAATATATGAGGACACAAAGTTGGGTGGATAGGGAGCAGGGGAGGAGTTGAAAGAATGAATACCAAGAGATAGGCTTGCCACTAATTCAACCATCTTACAGTGGAGGTTCTTCGATGCTTATCTTCTACTTGGAGTAGAATAGGGGGTGCTGTCAGGCACTGATATGTCTCGATATAAAAAAAAATCTTGATTTAAGATAACATCTTTGAATGCCATATTCTGCAGATTTCTTGGGGTTTTTGAAGATGCCCTATCCATCTCTTGTATTTAGATAAGCAAATGTTGCTTGTCTCTTAGCAACTTGATTACTGGGTAGTTTAGAGAATATCTGTGATAGACTGTCATAGTAGCTAACAAAGTGACATGTTTGCATGACTAGGAGTTTGTTTTAACTATCCTAGACCGTTTTAGACGGTTGGTATCAAGAGGTCAGAGCTTCACATTTAATTTTTAAGTGTCTCTAGGTATGATACCATTATGAAGCGTTACCTTTAAATTTGTATCAATATACAAAGATCTATTCCAACTGCAGACAGACTGCTGTCCAAAAAGGACAAAACTTGGTAGCAGGGAAGTCGACAGCCTAACTCTGCCAAGACAGGGTAGGTAAGTCCTTCATAATCCCTGCTCTACAACAAATGTCTGTCAGAGAAACAGGACCCAAAGGCTCAAGATTGATGCTGGAATGTATGGAGAGAAAATGGGAACTGTCCAGGCAGTCATTGGTATGTTCTTTCTTAGTTTTGGAAGCTGCAGGCCCTGCACTTCCTATATAAGCAAATATATTTATCCCTCTCAGGTCTCTGAGGTGGTTGAAGAATAGACAGCTAGAGTCTCATAGTTAAATTTTGAATTGTTTAGGAATCAAGAGGGTGTTATAGATCTAAGAAGATACTCTTAAAAGAGTATTGCAAGATAGTATGAATGTTGAGTCACATATGGACCTTTGAGCTCATGGAGTTGGTTAGATGGTAGAATGTTAAAGTCAGGGGCCAAATGTGTGTGGACTGGACATTGGGAAGGTATATTGGGCCATTTAACTCTCATAAATGTGGCATAATTATATCTATTGTTTTGTATAATACTTACTGTTATAAGAGAAGGAACCATCTGTTGGACTGAAAGGGGAAACTTCTGGGGGGAAGAGGGTGGAAGGGCAGGATAGGAAGGGGGAATAGGGAGGGGTTTGTTACTGAGATGTAACTTGAAGGAAAAAAATAAAGTATTTATAAAAAAAAATCAAAAACCAGGATAAAAACATAAGACTTTTAATTTTTATCTGTTTAAAATAGTTATAGTCTCACAGTTAAATTTTAAGTTGTTTCAGAATTAAAAGGATGTTCTAGGTCTAAGAAGATGCTTTTAAGTTGGTAATGCAAGTTAGGATGGAAAATGAGTTAGGTATAGAACTTTAAACTCATTGAGATAGATAGATAATAGAATATTAATATCAGTTGCCAAACATGTATGGACTGGACATTAGAAATGTATGTTATACCTTACAATTTTGGCCTAATTATTAAAAAAAAAGAATTATGAGTTCTGGAAGAAGGGGGAGAGGGAGGAGAGGTGGGGCAGGAGGTGGAGGGAGGGTACGGTGATGGAGATGTAACTTGAAGTAATAAACATAAAATAAAATAAAATAAAACTTTAAAAAAAGAAAGAATGAATAATATCAATTTACAGTATATGAAATTCTCATAGAATTTACGAAACATTTAAAAAGCACGGACATTATAGTCATTATGAGAAACAGTAACCATAATAAAAAAAGAAAACAAATCTAGAATTTAGACATTGTGTTTTGAGACTTTCTTTTGCCGGTTTGACAAAATCTTATTTCTAGCATTGATTTACAATGTTTCTGTGCTTTGCAACTTGGAGAAGTTGTCACCCAAGCTCCTTGTGAGCCCTGAATCTCAGGATCAGAACTTTGGAAATTACCTAGGTGGCCATTTCTGTCTGCATTGTTTCCTGCCTTTAAAAACTACAGCATAGCCCATGGGGATCCTGCGGTCTCTGTGGCAGCAACCCCAGGAAGCTGGTCATGTGGGAAATGCAATGTACAAGGCAGGGATTTGGGCCAGCGTTCTGTTCCCAGCTGGGCTTGAGCATGCAGAAGACACTGCCATGGGGGTGGATTCCGGACTTTGTAAAGTAGGAAGATATTTGAGTCAGAGCACAACCACCTGATGGATGTCCACTGTGCCTTCCGGGAGCCGCCTCTGACCTCACTTGGCTGTTATGTATCAGTTGGGGATAAGGCATACCTCTGGAGGAACTTGCTTCAAAGTAAGCCATTTTCTTGTTCCCAGAATCTTTGTAGAAAAGGCATCCTGGAGACTTCCCAAGGTGCTCTGCAGACCCAGAGCCTCTTAGGAAAATGGTTGGACAGTATCCCTTTTTCACACTGTGATAAACCTGCAGTCCCAAGAGTCGCAAGTCAGACAAACCTGCGACGGAGTGCCCTTCACACTTCTTAGTTTCAGAGTGAGTCCACCCCAGGGAGGACTCTCCAGTGAGCATGTAATCCCCCAAAAGCTCTTGGTCCTCAATCTGTAGCTCTCTTTGGAGGTTGGTGGTTTCTGTTACTAGTATTTCTTCTACAGAAACTCACCTTTTAGATGGTTTGAAATGGAAGTCATGCAGTACTCACAGTCCTCATGTGGTTTTACACATCTGAGATTTAAAAACAGTCTATGTGGCTATGCAATCATGAAGACATTAGTTTGATCCTTGGTATCACTGTTAAAAAAAGATCAGGGGCAGTGTCATGCTCTTGTCACCCCAGTGTTGTGGAGGCTGAGACCTGGAGGATGCCTGGGGCTTCCTGGCCAGTCAGCCTAGCCTTCTTGGAAAGCTCCAGGCTAGCTTCAAAACCAAGAAAGACAGCTCTTGAGCAAAAACAGCAACTGAGATTGTCTCTGGTCTCTACCAGTCTATGGGTCTATGTTACACACATATACTTGCATATGAATCAACACAAACACACACACACACATGATACACAAGACAAAAAATTAAGAGATCCTATGAAGATAATGTGAATGGTAGTTCTGTGACACTTGAAAGTTTGTATTGTGTGGGTTTCCCACAGCTTCTCGAAATGTACTAGAGGCCTGAAGACACATTTTCAAGTTAGAGTTGCTGCTTTCATTAAGACTCAGTTTAAAGAGAAGTTTTCATTATGTGAAAATAAAATAAAAATCTCAATTTTCATCCTCATGGTGTCTGGGGAAACAAGCAGATGCTCTATAGCACTTTGTCACAAGACAGAGAACACATTGGTGCAGCATAAAGAGGACTCCGAAGTGATGTCTGCAATGCTCTGTGCTAACTGCTGCCTGAGACTACCACAGAATCTGGCAACAGATGGGACTCGAGTTGCCGTTAAGCTCCAGTCTCCATTTCCTTTGATGCAGGGTTCCAAAGACAGCTTTAAGAGAGCTTTCAAAGCTAACTTTCCGGCTTGTTGAAGTGTGTAACATTAAGGAGGGATCGCACTAAAGCGTGAGAAATACTTAGGTATGCCTTTTATGTGCCATCTTTGGGGGACTAGATTATATTTTAGCTTTTATCAGTAAAGCTGTTTTCTAAATAATGTGTTTGTGCACCCTGGACTCCACCATCATTTCTTAGAATTTCACCCTTTTCCCTGAACCTCTGATAGGGAGTTTATGATGAGATGGATACAGAAACATAGATGGGTGCTTGCGGCTGCGATGCTCAGCTGCTGGGGTGTCTTCTCTACTCACAGGCAGCCTCTGGGACAGTGGATAAATCTGGGGGCTGGGAGACCAGCCACCAATGCAGTTGCTCTTCCTGAGCCTCAGATATTCTTCACCAGGTCAATGTATACATAAGGAGCCTGGGTCAGAGGCTGTCAAAATAAGGTGGAGATTCGAATTCACACCAACTCTGAGGCCACAATGAGGTACTGGGTGTTTCTGTGTTTCATGTTTTGTTTCCATTAGCAAATAAAAGCTCAAACTCCAGGCTGTGGGGCAGGTAGGCACACATCTCTAGCACACAGTGGTATGGCCCTGTACATGTAAAATAGCCATTCCATGTGTCATTGTGTGTTTGCACACATGTTACAACATGCATAAAGAACTGCCAAATATTGCCAGTAATGAATACAAGCAACTCTGTTCCATTTTCCACTTCCAATTCCATGCATTTTCCTCAAAGACAGTCTGTTCCTTCTGTGACAAGTGTTCTCCTCGGGAACCACATGGGCAGCATGAACAGATCCCAGGTATTCTGATCAACTTGCATCTTGTGCAGGCTGTTTTTTGTACCTCTGCAGAGACCCAGGGTGATGGATTAACCAGCACGACACTGAGAGGGTGGGTGTTCTCTTAGACAAAACCAATGAGCACATCCTTTTTAGTGTTACCTAGGATGCGAACCTGGAGCGAGTACTGTTGTCCTTGGTTGGAAGTGTCCTTGTGGAAACTTTCTGCCTTTGCCTATGTGCTGAAATGTAGCCACGGTATGTTCAGAAAGTAAAACCACAGCTCTCCTAGCTGGAGACAGTAGGGGATGTCAGTGTGGGTTTGGAAATGATTAATCTGAGAGATTTGGTAGGAACCAGAATTGGGGGGAATAGAGGCAGTGTGTCTATCTCGGGACAATCATTTTCTGCTCAGTGTCTCTTCAGTCTCAGGTAGCCATTGTTTTCTAGGCCAAGGGGGTCAAAGTTTCCTTGGTTCACCTATAACTCTGGATGAACACATTTTTATCCTTTTTAATTTCAATGTGTTTATATTCTCTTTGTAAATACCTGTACCTACAGATTGAGTTTGTATGTTTATGATGTGTGTGTGTGTGTTTGGTATGTGTGTATTCATGTGTATGAGTGTGGAAGTCAGAGGACAACTCAAGGTGTCAGCCTTCACTCTCTACATTGTTTGAGACAAACTTGTAGGAGTTAGATAAATTAGATTTAGAAAATATATAGGAGTTTCTGATACTGTCTCTTAATTCAGGGCCTGAAGAGCATTATCAGCATGAAGTCAGCAAAAACAGGAAAGACTTAATAGACTGAAAAACAAGGTTGAAGTCAGGAAAACAGGAAAGATTTAATGGATTTGAAGAAACAAAGTGTCTGGCCTGACATTGTTTTCAGCTGCTAAGTGGGCGCAGCCCAAATTAAGCTGAAACAGAGTTCCTCCTATTTAAGGACAGTGCATGGAGCCCAGAAAGAGAAGAGGCCCCGATGCTAGAGAGCTCCAAGAGTCCTGCTGAAAAAAGGGCTGGCCATTGATGGCCAGCTCTCTCCCTGAATCAGAAAGAAGCCGGTGAGCAAAGAAAGCCTGAGCAAGACACCAAAAGGCCAAGGACTGGACCCTGTGGCTCAGCTTTTGCCTAGAGGGGTTTGATCTGTCCAAACAGTGGCCTAAAGGAAACGGTGCCTGGCTTTAAGGACTGAGGCAGAGCAGCTGAGTTCCTGATTCAAAAGAAGTAAGTTGGCCTGCAGACGGCTGGGGTCTCCCACAGAGAAGAAAGCATGAAGCCTTATTTAAGGTGAGACTGCAATAACCAACTACCCTGACGAACCTGCATCTGAGAGATCCAGAAAAAGGACTGCTAAGTGTGTTAAAGAATCTACAACAAATACTGTGTTCCTGACGACTGAGGACCTGCCCCAGAGACTGTATCATTCTAAAAGGTTATGAAAGTAGTTGTTATAATTATCAATAGGTTTAGTGGATAGGTTAAAGGGGTTGTAGGAATTTATAGGATTAATAGTTAAGAAATTGTTGGTGTTTGTTATAAGTGAATTTAGTAATAAATAAATAAGTATTAAATAATAATTTAAAAGTTTGGTTACACAAACTGTTTTTGCTGTGTACTGAAGTGGACCCTAAGCCACTTGCCCAAGAGTTTCTGGGGATTCTCCTATCTCAGGTTCCCATCTTCCCACTGGAGCACTGCTATTCTTGTCAAGTCCTATCATGACCAGCTTCACAGGGCTCTGGGATTCAAGCTCAGATCCTCACACTTGTACAGTAAGCACTTTATCTACTGAGCTTCCCAGTTTCAGATTGATAATTATATATATATATCAAATATACATATATCAATATATATATAGTGTATGAATATGAATATATATGTATCTCAAGTCAATATCTGTATCTATAGCATCAATACCATCTTTATGTCAATATCCATGTCTATATATATTTATATAATATATATGTATATATGGCATATATGACTATCAATATCAATAGCACGTAAGCTTCTTGCTAGCATCTCATTTGCAGCTGTACCTATCTAATGTTTTTCCCAGTACCTAGATCTACCTAGCTCTACATAAATCTACATAGGCAGTACTTGCACCTGTATCTGCTTGTCTGTCTGTCTAGCTGTGTCTACTTTCATTTCTACAGCTGTACTCACTTCAGGAAGTTTATATTGACAAAGATCATCCATTAAAAGGGCCACTAATTTTCTTTTTTAAAACAATTTGCTCTTTAGCAGTTGTTGATTTTGAGGAAAGTAGAATCCTAAAGAGGCATGAGAGGTCTGAGCCAGGAAACTAGTTATCCCAGTGAGATGTTTTCCTGCATGCACTTGGGTTTTTGGAGTACAGTTAATGTAGGTCTGTCTTTCCCAGAGGACTGTGACTAGCCTTGATAAGTCCACAATGCTGTCCCAAGACTGATGTGACTGCCCTGTACTCACCAATGCTGGCCTTTAGCTCAGTATGAGAGCCGTCTCTGGCCTGCATATTGGCCTGTGAGCACTGTATTCCTGCTGTGCTCAGAAGATTGGAAATACATTCTGCAGGCTGACTTAAAAGGAGAGGAAACTCAGGGAACACCAAGCCTTTTGGAGTTTCTACGAGACCTTTTCTTGGTAAATTACTCCTTTCTCTCAGTGGAAATCAGCAACAATTCCTGGAGCCTTTTTTCTCTAATGAGCATGCTTGTGTCAGACACAGCTGTTCTAGAAGGGACACTTCTCTAGCAAAAGGGAAAACTGATGTTTGGATCAGCAACCTGCAAAAGGCTGTCTTCCTCAGAGACAAAGGCCGCCTTACCCTGTGCTGAAAGCATTCCTGTCGGGTTTTCTCCTCCTTCTACCATTTGATCCTGGCCCTTTATAGGACAAAAGAAGTCCATTGTTAACTCTGTGCTTCTGCAAACAGGGGCTGTCTGTGTGCTATGTGGTTAATATTGATTATAAATCATGTCAGCTCAGTAAGACCTACTTGTCCCTTCCCCCACTAAGAAAACATTTTTGCCTCTCACCTGCTTTGGAATGGGGATGTTTCTTCTATTGAAAAGACTCAACACTTCTAATTATATTTGTTTACATTAAAAACCAAGATGACATCATGTCAGGGACAGAGCACAGAAGAAAAGTATGCTAAGCTCCATGACCTGACCATGTCGATGATCATCTGATCTACCTGGTAGCTGTGACTCACTTCCTGCCCATGCTGAGGTCTGCTCAGGTTCCTGAGCCGAAGAACGGTTTACAGAGAGGCCAGGAAAGGCTGAAGGTCATGCGTTCTGTTCTCATCTCCAGACAGTTGCAGATGTGGCTTTAAGAACTGGGCAGCTTTGATATGTAAATTGCCCCCATGCTTCCTGTCCCCAAAGACGGTAAGGATACCATAAGAAGTGAGACTACTTACCATCAAAAGACTTGCTCTTCTCCCTGATGTATGGTCCAGTGGTGCCAAAGTCAACATGTTTCACATGGAGTTTCCATGGTACCTTAAGTATCCCAATTGCCATCAGTTCATCTGGGCCTGATGTGATTGTAGGCACATAACTCCTAAGGCTACAGAGAGACTAGCTCTTCCCCAGCTAGCTGACTTTAGCATAAAAGTAAAATCGAATCATAGCAATGAAATTTTATCTCAGCTCTCTTCATTCTCCATGAAAGTTAATAACAGGAGTCTTTCCTCTCTCTCTCTCTCTCTCTCTCTCTCTCTCTCTCTCTCTCTCCCTAAGTACCATATGAGATATGAAATTGAAATTACCATATCTCCTGAACTGTTAAGTCCCAAATAGTTTTCACTAAATTGACTCAAGGGCGAGTGTGGTGCTACACTCCTCTATTGCTGCTTTATTATAGAAGTGAGGGTTTTTCAGCAAGAGACACGTAAAAGAAGATAGTATAAAGTAATAACAGAAAAGTCATGATAAGACCATGATCACAAGTCAAAGAAATGAGAAGAACAAATTCTCCCAGAGGCACCCTCTACCAGGTGTCTGTAGTCATTGGCTGCACCCTACACCCCACTATCTGAGGCTCTGGAAGGAGACCATCCTGTCTAGGATGCAAGTCGATCCCTGGGCAGGTGGGTGCACAGGACAGGGCATGCCCAGTGTCTACCACAGGACCTAGTGTCTTGTTACATGTGGAGTCTACTGGAGAAATAAAACCAAACAGAAAGCATCCCAGGAGAAGTCAGAGATGTCTGACAGAAGAAGCCTTTTCAGGAATGGGGAAGGGACTTGGGAAGTGCTACAAACTTCATACTGAATGGTGACATGGGTGGAAAACAAGGTTATTTGAGAGTTAGGGAAGTATCCTGGACTATTACATCTGGGAGTTTAGTCTGAGTCCCCAGACTGACTTGTACCTTGATGGGCTAGGAATTACACCATTTGAGTGTGGTAGAGCAGCCTCTCTGGAGACATGTCAACAAGCAGCCTGTTGGTCCCCATGTTTCAGGTAGTCACTGCAGTACTAAAGATACCCACAAGGTCATTGGCAGTCAGCACTGGAAGATGTGAGGACGCCTGACCATGAGCTGTAGTTATTGAAAATGCATTCTCATGGAGACTCATGGGGCTGGTTTAAGTAGCAGTGAAGAGAAGATTACCCTCTACAGGGTAGCTCAGATCGGAGATGTGTCCCAGTTCCCAAGAAGATGACTGCTGAATGAGAAGCAAAAAGGCCCATGTGGCTACATTTCCCAGAGAAGGACTTGACCAGCTCACTTTGGTATTCTGGCATGATCTCAGTGTCTCTCCATAGTTTGGAATTTTGTGATTCCATTGGACTTCAATCATGTTCTTGAACATGTATGAGGTGCAACTCAACCCATCCAAAGACTTTTTCCAAGAAACCAAATCTCTCTACAAACAAAAGCAATGCAAACCAAAGAGTGCTTTCAAAGGTAAGCAGCCTCAAAGCAAGCAGCTCTTCTCTTTGTGGGTCAGCAGCAACAGCGAGGCAGCAGCCCTCAAACGGTGATCTGCCTCCATCTCTGAACTCATCTGAAGTCAAGGTTACCTGTCCCACACTTGGGAAGTCTAGGACATGGAGAGATTAATATCTAGCCTGTACTGCTCGGAAGTATTCCTTGATCCTTGGGAGGGACTCTGTAGGTCACTGTGGAGTAGCATCATGACCCTCCCTTGGAGTATTATGTGGCAGTTACAGAGAACATAAAAGCACATGGGACAGAACAGAGATGTATCATGGAACTCCAGTCTAGAGCTGATCACACCATAAAGGATTTGTCCCCTGACCAGTAACCAGTGACCAGCATCCAGCGACCAGCACCTCATGCTTCATACTCATAATCAGCCACACAGTCCCCAGTGAAAAGGGCAGTGGGAGGAGAATGCGACCAACCCCTGAGACCAAAGGACACCAAAGACATTCAGGGGGCTGGGGATTTGTGCCAGGA
The DNA here is from genome assembly GCA_907164525.1 of Lophiomys imhausi. NCBI lineage: Eukaryota > Metazoa > Chordata > Mammalia > Rodentia > Muridae > Lophiomys > Lophiomys imhausi. Next base: position 2,840,148 of record CAJQZJ010032670.1, read on the forward strand.
AATTTCACACCTGAGTTAAGGTCTCAAGTTGATAACACATTAGACACTAGAGCAAAATGACCTCTAGTTATTTTTCCAGTTTAAGTTAAAAATTGACCAAAGAAGAATGGCATTATCCTGTAAAGGCAAAACCTGCTTAATGTTTTTTTTTTCTAAAGTGAGAAGCCAAGAAGTTACTTTTGAGATGAAATTCTGTTCTTCTGTTCTCACCAGGAGGTTCCCATTATTCTTAAATTCTGGGGAAACAGGACACTGTCACTGACTCAGCGATGGTTCATTGTGAGCATTATATCATGTTTCAACAAGTACATTAATATTCTTAAATTGGGAAAGTTGATTAAAAATGAAATAAGCAAAATTGTGTGTGTGTATGTATGCATATGTGTGTATGTGAGTATGTATGTGTACCTGTGTGTGTTTGTGTCTGAGTGTTTCCATAGTTTAATATTCTTTCTTTAATTCAAATCTGTAATAACATTCAGATTGAGAAAGGCAAAGCTTTCAAGTCCAGGTACAAAGCCCCAAAGATGAGTTATTGCTGGATATGGTGGTGCACGCCTTTAATCCCAGCACTCAAGAGGCAGAGGTAGATAGATCTTTGTGAGTTCAAGGTTAACCTGGTCTACAGTGTGAATCCAGGACAGCAAGGGTACAAAGAGAATCCCTGTTATGAAAACCAAAAGAATAAAAAAAAGAGTTGTTTTTTTTTAATATACTTAAGGTGTAATTCTGCATGTCTGTGCACCACACAAAGTCAGTATCCCCTTGAGGCCAGATAAAAAGCACTGGATTCTCTGGAAGTGAAATTACAAACAACTGTGAATCACCACACTGGTGCTGGGAATTATACCTGATCCAAACAGGCAGTGCTCATAACCACTGGGCTGTCTCTCCAGGTCCCCAATGAGAGTTATGAAAGTAGTACAGATATTTGTGTGTTCAAGTTAACAAATGAAGCCATTGCTTGTTGGTGATCACTGTGTCCTGCATATGAAAACTGCAAGAGACTTTCAGGCCACATCATCAGTTTTCAGTTGTCCTAAGAGATTTATAGGGTTTTTTTTTTTAAGTAAACAATCTACATCTTTGAGATGAACCCTGAAGGCCAGAGTGAAGTTAGCTCTGCAACCTAGACACATGATCTGTCTTGGGTGCTGTGATCTTGAAAGAAGACCATTATACACTTAGTTATGTGCAAATAAGGAGTGAAATTTCTTCTATTGAAAGTGCAAAATTGTTATTTCAAATTCAGAAGCAGTTCACTGTCTGACTTGGTTTCTAGCCAGTCCCAAATAGGCCTGTAGCAAAAGGCTTTTATTATTTTTGAATTACATTAATTATACATTCTAATTTATTTTACTATCCTTAATACCTCTAACTCCCTTCTACCACTTGTTCCTCCCAACTCCTCAATACTCTGTAGAAGAGAACAAAGGTTAAAGGTGAAAGGAAGCGTAGTTCTCTTTAGGCTACTTGCTGCTGATTATCTCTTCCTACTGCAAAGAAATAGGAGAAAAGGGGCTATAAAGAAGAAAGGTTGCTGCTCTCCCAGCTGCTGGTGCTACCCCAAACTACTTTTTGTTCTTCCTGCTGCTGTCTCCTGGTTTGCTGGACTTCTACTGAGACTGGTATTACCCCTAAAGAACCCAATGATCCTAATCAGCAGCAAGTAGCCTAAAGAGAGCTATGCCCCCTTGCTCTCTAATCTTCTTTCTCTCCTGCCTAGTGTTGGGGGTTGGAAGGGAGGTAGGGGAATTAAGTACAGTAAAAATAATTAGAGTGAATTAGATCCCACAGGTCTCTTATTCCCTAGGCATTGCTGACAGGGGTGCTGCCCACCCCCCCTTCTGGAAGAATCTCTGTTTGTCATGTTCTCAATAGTCCATACCCCACAGTAGTGTCCTTGTTATGAACCAACTTTCCACAGAGTGTGTCATGCCTGCCAACTCTCTGCCGGCATCTTCATGGTGACATATTCCCTGACCAACATGTCTCAACATTGCCTCTTCTGTTCTACTCTAAACTCTGACATTTCTATCACAGACTGTGTGAAGAGGTCTATGGTCTCCCACCACATGTTTCTCTGCTACTCACCCTGGCCTGACAAGGCATGGCCACTGTTGTAGTAGTGGCATGAATACCATGGGAGTATCAAACCACTGTGTCCTCTGTAAGATGGAACCTGTACCTAGCACAATGATTGGTCCTAGAAACTGTGGGTAGATAGCCTGTAGTATAAAATCTTTTACTATTATTATTCTATTGATATATACTGTACTGAACTGTCTCCTGGTGGCTTTTCTTTTTGCCCATAGAATAGTGCATTTTCATCTTTCATCAGAGGAATTTCTACTTGTAGAAGATAATAATTAACACAGAGACAGACAACTGTCCAAAGCACAGAGAATAGAGATTATTGAATGTTCAGCCCTAAATTGAACATCTATCTCACACCCCTTCCTCCCATGGCTCAGGGATCATTTCAGAAGAGGGAACAGAAAGATTGTAAGAACCAATAGATAGACAATAGATGACTAAATAGGAACAGTGTTTTCTGGAGACAGAGGTACAGTCACACATATGAACTCACAGTGATTGTAACAACATATACAAGGCCTGTGTGAGATCAAACCAGACCAAGTCCCATGATGGAGAGGGTAGGGGGCACAGCTGAAACTGGCGAGCTTAGGAAGCCTGAAGAAAATACAGAATCAGGTAGATGAGGAAAAAAGAGTGAATAGAATCAAACCATATTGTGTGAAATCACCCAAGGACCATTTAAAAATAAATGAGAGGTGGAAGCTAAAGAAACGGCCCCCTCCTGATGAAGTCCCCTGCACTGATTCTGGTGCTCAGTACAGAGAGGAGATCAACTATATTCTTCTACTTTCCTATTTCTGTTCAGTGAACAGCTGCTCACCTAGAATAGTTGTTAAAAACTGAAAAATAAAACAAACACACACACACATACACACACAGACACAGACACACACATGCACTCACACACAGACACACACACAGACACACACATGCACACACACATGAACATACACACACAGACACAGACACACACATACACGGACACACACACGCACACACACATACACATGCACACAGACACACACACGCACAGACACACACATGCACACACACAAACATACACACACAGACACAGACACACACATACATGCACACACACATGCACACACATACACATGCACACAGACACACACACAGACACACATATGCACATACACACACAGACACAGACACATACACGCACACACACATACACATGCACACAGACACACACACACACACACACACACACACACACACACAGAACTAAAACACTCCCTGTGTAGAAGCCGAGCCAGGATTTTCAGGAACACACTCTCACTTGGTGCTCTGGCTGTATATCACTCAGATGCCTACACCATGTGCCAGGAGAGCAATGGTGCTGTTTCTCTGTCCCTTTTCAAATGACAACTTCCACAGAAAGGCAAAGGAGCATTCTCCACTCTGGTAACTTGGGTGAGGATAACTAAGTTCAAGGAAGTAGAAGGCAGTCATGTGAACAGAAGCTGGGCATCCACCATGAAGATTATGGCCCTCAGAGCTCAGAAAAGGCTGTAATGAACAGGATGGGGCTCTGAATCATGTCTGATAAGTGTCCCCTTGAAGTTGCATATCACACACTTTGTTCCCAGCTGATGACACTCCTGAAGCACCCCACTGGAGGGAATTGAGGCCACTGGAGACACACATTCAGAAGGAATATTGGAACCAAATCCTTTCTCTCACCATCTCTTAACTCCCTACCACTATGACACAAACTTCACCATCATGTGCCCCAGCCATGATGGTGCCACGGTAAAGGGGACAACCCACCACGAACTCAAGTAGGCAAACCCATGAGTCAGAGCAAAAATCTTTTCTGAAAGACACATGCAAAGAGCCAGGTCAGTTATGAGAGATACTCCAGTCCCTAATCCACAACGGAGGCATTAGCTCTTGTCATTTGCCAAAAGTCAGCTGGGGCATGTTCTTCCTAAACAGCAACTGCATTGGGTGTGTATGGAGCTGCGACTAGAAGTGACTGTTAGCTTCTCTCTAGCAAGTCTCTTCCTGTCACATGCTCCACAACTGCTGTACCTCCATCACTTCAGTTTCCTTGACTTTGCCTTCCAAGAGGGAACTCTGAGATACTGTAAGGATTAATGTTAGAAGCCATTGTCTGCTGTACTTTTCCTCCCATGTTTCCCTCCATTTTTAATAAAAGCCTTCCCACAGATGACCAGATATCAAGGAAACTGATCTCATTTCTCCACGCCCATTCTTTTCCTCCACTTCTGCTTGCTGGGATCCTCAAACATCCCCAGAGCTGCCCGACTCTGGTTTCTTAGCAACTTTAAGTTCCTTCACCTCAGGGCATAACCCCATGTTTCATCTTCTGTTTCATATTCTTTGCCTTCTACATTTCCAGGGCTTAACTTCAGGTTATTTCTCTGCCCACCCCAGAGTTAATCTGACACATTCTGTTCCTCTCAAAACAAGGTGTGCCTTTTATAAGGGATTTTGATAGCACCCCATCATTTCATTCATAAAAATGTCCTGTGGCCACTGAAACAGTTAGTGTGCAGACTTAAGTATACAATATCTGACCCCCACCCCAACTTAAAATATGCCGCAAGCATATGACAGTGTGCCTGCTGAGCCCAGTGCCCAAGACCAGGGGTCACTGTGTGCAGGGATGGACCCGTGTGTGGTCATGAGGGGATATCAGGTCAGTAACTGGGTGGGAACGCAGAGACAGGTGGTGAATGGACGGTGGTGAGTGGAAGTGTAAATAAAAAGGTAGCTGTGTGGTGTGCAGCATAGATCGTACTGAGCAGATACATAGGGGGACAGTTTAGGATGGATCTGGGTGACTTTTAAACAAGGGACAATGTTTTAAAGCTTCTATGGCACTCAACCCTAACGTACATTAGAGGAAAGTCACCTTTGTCACCTTTGTCACCTCTGTTAGTGTAGATTCATGCAGTGTCTTCACCTCCTCTAGTCTCACTTTTGTGAAAACTGGAGCAAAAGCTTTTGAGGATAAAGTAATATTACTTTAGGAGGAGGATTTTAAATGGCAAGAACACTCTTTCTTTCTTCTTCTTCTTCCTCTCTCTCTCTTTTTTAAATCCACAACTTCTCTTTCATAAACCAGTTTCCACAGATGCTGTTTTGGGTAAACGGCCTATGTGGGACTTCTGCCTCCTTGCTGGCTCTTGCTGGGAGGATCCTGGTGAGTGTAGAAAGCCAGTTTCCCTCTGCGTGGGCCTGTGTGAGTGGGAGTGAGGTGCCTCTCCCTCACGGGTCTGCCTCCGCGCATTATCTCAGCCAGCCACAGTTCAGATCCTTATCACCTACTTAGGCTTGCCGTGTTTTCATCTCTTATTTAGACAGATTTTTTTTCACCCTTGGATGATGGAGAAGGGCATCTTCAGGCACCCTCACCTCTCATATTGAATTGTGAATTTGTCGTGGTGGATTAGATTAATCAAAACAGCCTTAGAAGAAAAATCTCCACGGTGTGCCTCCCTGACTCAAATAATTTCTGTCAAATTTTTAATATAGACACAACTTCGGCAGTGTACCCTCACATGCTGTTTTCCGATATACCATGTGGCTGTAGAGGCATTTATCCCCACACTCAGTGGCCTGAATTTAAGATACCGTTTAAATAGATACCTAAGCAGGGAAGGATTAGAAAATACCATGACAAGTGAAAACATTCAGAATTCAGACTTGTTTTTAGTTGAACAAAAACATTAGAACTAGTGCATTCCACTAGACCTTAAAAACACATAGTCAGAAAATTTAAAAAATTCTGTGAATAATGCGTGGAGCTATGGATCTGTGATACTAATAAAAAAGAACATACAAAAATGTTATGGCATGTTCAGGGTGTTTCTTTGTGCCTCATGCATATTCACCAAGATAAAAAAATTAACTGGAAAAATAATATATGGAAAATATGGAACTATATATGGAAAACAACTTGAAAGGCATTTCCCATTATAAAAAAATATTCTTACCTTCTCTCCCAACACTCACAGAATTTTATATTTTTGATTTTATCATTTGGAAATATTTTTAAGGTTAAAGATAATCTTTACCTTCCTGCTTTAAAAGTTATAGATATTTATCCTAGAAGTAATGAAAACATAAAATTGCTGTAGTATCAGCTGTAGTTGTATCACACAGATTTTTCATATATATATATTACATATATGTATATATATAATCTTTTCATGGGTTTGTAATAATGGTAGGCCTTCATTAACAAGTTCACACATTCTTATGCTTAAATCTTTCTTAATGAGCCTTATATACATACTTATCATATATTAAATAATTTTGATGCTACTTTTGAATAATAACAAGGAATGGATGACCATATCTGGGGTTATGCCTCTAATACACATACTGTTATCTCTTTAGAGAATTTTCAAGAAACAGAATTGTTAGGAACATGATATTAACACTCAAAAACAGGTGATTATGTCCAATTTATTCCAGTTATGTCCATTTGTTCTCCAAAATGCTACCTTCATCTGTACACATACCCTCCGTAAAAGAGGGTTTCTTGTTCCTTCCTTAATTTTGTCACCAGTGTGCACTGAAGACACTGTAAACTCAGCTGCTGCACAGGAGAAAACATGGACAATAAAGTATCTTTCAAAACACTGGAGATTTTTTTTTCATGAAAGAGTTGATCATTGGGATTTCTTCTGTTGGTAGTCACCTGACTCTGCTATTTATCATTTTAAAAATATTGTGGGGTTGACTCAAAGAATAAAATATATACACACACAAGCATAACACACACACAACACCCATCAAATATTTTCTCTCATGTATGTGTTCATATGCTTGCAAGTGCATTTACATTTACATGCACATGTACATGTGTGCAGAGCCCATGGGATAGCCTGGATTGTCATTCTTCAGATGTTTTCCACCTTGTTTTTTGAGATAGGACTTCTCATTGGCCTGGTGCTCTTCCAGCAGGTTAGGCTGTCTGTCTGGAAATCTCCAGGATTTTGTCTTCTCTGTCTCTCCAGTTCTGAGACTCCCAATGTGTCACCACACTGTTTTTTTTTTTTTTTTTTTAACGTGGTTACTTGGAGGCCAAACCCAGGTCCTCATGTTTACTAAGCAAGTAAGTAAACAGCTGAGGGATCCTTCCAGCCCCAACACAGTTTAAATGTGAATCTACATGTTTACCCATTAGGCACTTGGATAGCTCCCTAAGATCTAAGTAACTACCTGGATCATGGCAGAAAGATTAGGTATTACTCTGTAGGATGGAGAGGATACAGCAAATTGTGTTGGGATGCAAGAATATAGCATTTAAGAGAAGTGTGAGGGTAAAACTCACATTTAATGTTGCTAGTGTCCAAACTCTGGACGCAGAGGGCCAGAGACCCATCAGGGCCACCCTTCCCAACAGATGATATAAATGCAGGTTTTAGAAGCAGCATGTCGATGGGAAGAAAGCCCACTAGAAAAGGAGGTGTTGTAGAAAGGATCCCCAAAATTCTGAAAGGTGATTCCCCACCATTTGGAAAGCCAGACACTATACATGTTCTGGGGTGATTCTGGGAGAGCTGGCAGCAAAGGCCAGCATGATGAGAGCAGAGCTCTGCTTGTTCCTGGTGTTGTCAGGACGAGCCTTCCAGAGGAAACGCCATTGCAGTGAGACTGATGCAGAGGCCAGGACCATACCGTCACAGTTCTGGTGCAGCGTCTGTGTAGGAAAGTAGGACTGGAGCCAGGTCGTTTTATAAGACCCAACAGCAAGCACCACAGAGCCCAGAAGTCTGTGGTGATCAGTCACAAGCATAGCCCAACTATCCTTCCAGAAAATGAAGCACAAACTGAGTGTCAATCCTCATCATACTCAGGTCCACTCTGCATAGCCAGACACTGTGGTTCAAGGGAGACTAGAAACTGTTTGCTCACACCAATAACGGAGAATCCACAGAAGCAGACCCACAAGCACTCACAGCTGTAGCGAGGGGAAGAAGAATGGTACCCAAGGACACAGATGTGCTAGAAGGAACAGACAGTGTTTCTAAACCATCAGACACTGCCTCAGCCATTCTTCAGCAAAAGCAAGATGTGTTTAGCATTTTAAGACCAGCATGGATTTACTAAGTGCTTGAGAATGGTAGTGCAAAGGTAAAGTACAACAGGGTGAGGCCAGAACAAAATCCTGGCTACCTCCACAAATGCAGAGCAATGAGACAGTTGCTTTGGGACTAATTCATAAAGGAAGCAATCTTGTCCATTGAAATGGAGACCCTAGACATAGCCTCCTCTTAAATCCCTACCACCACCCCGATGCTGACTGAGCCAGTCAGTGTATTTGATAGCACACACTGTCTCCGATGACACAGAGCAGAAGGTGTAAATCTAACAAGAATGCAGTGGATAGGCTGTTCATCAGAGTGGACTCAAAGAAGAAGAACCAATGAGCTCCAAAGCAGTTCAGTGTTTGGTATCCACACAAACGCCCTGAGAGGTAATCAGTAAACATGCTCATGAAGGTGGGGGGGATGCGGGTGTCTATGTGCATATGTGTGTGTGTGTGCGCGCGCGCACGCACGTACGCGCATGTGTGCATGTATGTGTGTGTGTGCATGTGAGTGCATGTGTTCCAAAATTCACTTGAAAATTATTACACACAGGAGCCAAGGCATTTTGAAAACCAGGCAGAAGATTCCCCACTGGTGAAGGAGTGATTCCTGGGCAAGCTGGTTCAACGTGGTGCATACAAGGACAGAGGACAGTATCTGTGAGATGGGTGAGGGCTGAGAGCAGGGGAAGATGTAGTGGAGAGGACAGAAAGATGAAAATGAAATCACACAAGCAGTGGATTGCCACAAAGATGGACCTGCAGGCAATGAGGCAATGGCACTCTTCACACGGGCAAGCTTCTGGCCTCTGGAATGAAGCTCAGCCAGTGTCTATTTTAGATGGTACTGTGCTCTTCCGTTCAGTCTTTGGACATCTGTTGGTTTCATTTTTGTCACTTTTTATGGTGGTTAATTTTACCAAGTCGACAAGATCTAGATCACCCGAGAGACAGGCATGCCTGCTCCTGTGAGATTATATAGTTTAGGTTGATGGAGTTTGGAGGAGCACACCTAACTGCGGGCAGCACTTTCCCATGGCCTGAGGTCTTGGTATAAAGGTGACAGTGAGCTCCAGCCAGCATTCACCGCTCTCTACTTCCTGAATATTGATGCAATGAGAACACCCACCTCAACTCCAGTTGCTGTGATCCTGTTCTCCCTGATAGACTGCATCTACAACCTGAACTATGAGCTGAAACAGACCTCTTATCCTTTAAGTTATTTCTGTTACAGGAACATGGAAAGTAACTCAGATTATACCTATAGTGACCTCTGTGGAGACATCATTGGAATTCTCTCTCTCTCTCTTTTTTATTTCTTCAAGTTACATCTCAATCACAATCTCCTCCCTACTCCCCCCCTCCAGTACCACCCTCCCACCCTCTTCCCCTCAAACCCCCATCCTCTACCTTTTTTTTAGTTTAAGGTATATCTTTTCCCCCCAACAGCTCCCCCTTTCAGTCCAACAAATGGTTCTTTCTCTTATAACAATAAATACAATACAAAACAACAGAAATAAATAGGCCACAAGTATGAGAGTTATATGGCTTAGGATACATTCTCAGTGTCCAAAACATATGTATCTGGCACCTGACTTTAACATTCTACTATCTAACCATCTCCATGAGTTTAAAGTTCTATATTTAACTCAGATTTCATACTAACTTGCATCACAATTTTAAAAACATCTTCTTAGACCCAGAACACCCTCTTGATTCCTAAACAACTCAAAATTTAGCTTTGAGACTCTATCTATTGTTCAACCACCTCAGAGACCTGAAAGGCATAAATATATCTGATTATATAGGAAGTGCAGGGCCTGCAGCTTCCAAAACTAAGAAATGACATACCCGTGGCTGCCTGGACAGTTCCCATTTTCTCTCCATACATTACAGCATCGATCTTCAGTCGTTTGGCCCTATTTCTCTGACAGACATTAATTGTAGAGCAGGAATTATGAAGGACTTGCCTACCCTGTCTTGGCAGAGCTAGGCTGTCGACTTACCTGCTTCCAAGTTTTGTCCTTTTTGGACAGCATTCTGTCTACAGTTGAAGCAAGGGGTTTTTCTTGCCAAGACACCAATTCAATCATCTCCCACTGGAGATTCTTTGATATTCATCTTCTACTTGGGGTTGAATAGGGGGTGCTGTCAGGAGCTGACATGTCTCGATATTAAAAAAAATCTTAAGAAAACATCTTTGAATGCCATACTCTACAGATCTCTTGAGGTTTTTGAAGACCCCCCCATCTATTGCTTATATTTAGATAAGCAAATGTTGCTTGTCTCTTAGCAACTTGATTTCTGATTAGCTTAGAAAATAACTGTGATAGGCTGTCATAGTACCTAACAGAATGACAAGCTTGAATGACTATTAGTTTGCATTTCTTAATTATCCTAAACAGTTTATGACAGTAGGTAACAAAAGATCAAAACTTCACATTTCATTTTTAAGCATTACAAGGTACAATACCTTTAAAAAGCATTACCCTTAATTTTGTATCAATATACAAAGATCAATACCAATGTGGCCAAATGTAATCTTAATTTTTTATCAATATATAATGATCAATACCTATGTAGCCCAATACAATCTTAATTTTGCATCAATATACAAGGGTCAATACCATTGTGGCCAAATATAATCTTAATTTTGTATCAATATACAAAGGTATAAGGGCATATTCAATAATCTGTCCTTTTTTCTTGATCTTTCCTGTATTATGTCTATGTCCCATTTTTTCTCAAGTCAGTTCACTCCTACGTAGGAGAGAAAGAAGGATACAGAAAAGAAAAAGAAAGAAGTCCCTGGGTCTAATTTCCAAAACCTATTTAAAAAGATCATTTAACAGCTTGTAATCTCTTCCCCTAAATAACAAGATTTTCTATTATCCATCAAATGACCAAAGGGGGGAAAAACACCCTCCCCACCTTCTGTAAATGGGATGTCGATCGCTCTCTTAAAATGACTTCCTGCTGATTTGGGACATAGTGAACCTTTTGGGGCCCAAATAAGAATGGAAAAATGGTTAAAAATGTTAATAGAATCATTTGATGTTCATTCCTTTTGTGCTCAGCTATTTAAATGTCCTAAGAAGTTTGTAGAGAGAAGCTGAACTTCAGGGCTTTACTGGAGTTCTGGCTGGAGCAGTCTGTGGAGCTGAACGATCTTAGCGATTTTGAGTTGTTGTGGTTGTAGACTTTTGAGGAAACAGCTATTGAGAAAGTCTGCAAGGTTGGATCATCTGGGCTACTTGTCTTCATTGGCATCTGATCAGTTTTCTTCTGAGGTTTCTGTTGTCCAGTTGTACCTGGATTCCTTGGATGGATGCTTTAAATCTCCTGGAAAGATATAAAAACAGAGCCCTGCCCTAATCCAAACTCTGGGACCCTACCTTATTTTTTGGGGGGAGGGGTCAGGTAATATTTTTCCTGGAGCAAATTTGGTTTTTTGACAATATAAAAAGTATTATCTTTCAATTTGGATTAAAAAACAAAATTATTTTGGTATTTTGGAGCTAAACAAACCTTTAAGTGTATATATTTTGAGATCTCAAAGGACAATTTGTTTGAATTTCAGCATGCCTTTTGTAAGAAGCTTTTAAACTTAAATCCTTTCAAATCCTATGTGCCTGTCTCTGCATTCTAAGTATTGGGATCAAAGACATGTGGTTCCCAACTGATGGGATTAAAGATGTGCTCCTCCACCCCTGGATCAAAGTTTTTCTCTATTTAGAGCTTGTTTTGTGTCAGTCTGACCTTAAGCTCTGAGATCTGCTTATTTCTGTCTCTAGTGTGTTGGGATTAAGGATGTATTCTTCTCAAATGATGGGATTAATGGTGTGCACCATCACTACCCTGTTCCTTGTAACTCTAATTTATAAGACAACTAACTCTATAGTGATCCTCCTGTCTCTGCTAGAGGTAAAGGCATTGGCTAATGCCACGCATTTCATGTATTTTACCTTAGCTCCAATTTTTTTCAACTCTTGGAGGTTTAGAAAACCAGGTTGAAGAGTGGTAACCTTTAATTTATTTACAGTATTTTAAACCTGTTACCTGCTTTTTAATGCCAAACCATGAAAATATCCTATATATCTACAAAAAAAGAGACTTTTAAGCTGCTATCAAGTTCAAGTAATCTATGAGGCCACCAGCAGTCTAACATTCTAATCTGAAATTAAGGCCATTTTCCTTTCATGCCAGTAAGACAAGTATACCTTTGGTAAATTATAGTTTGAAATTTTTATATTGTATTTTTATTATATTTTAAGCTTATTAACTCTTTTCTTAAAAAAGTATTACTTTGTTTTCTCAAGTTACTTCTAGAACATAGTTTCCTCCCTCCTCCCCTCCTGGCCCCTCCCTTCCTCTCTCCTTCCCTCCCTCTCTCCATCCCTCCCTCGCTCCCTCCTTCCTTGTTCCTCTACTTGGTAGTCTCCTTCTTCTCAGATGAGGTGAGCTCTCACATATCATACTCCTTCAGATCTTGCGTCATGTGAGGGCCAAGAGCTTCCACTTGTCCCGGAGCTTGATAAGGCACACCATCTAGGGTAAGGTATTCCACTAACCTGCAGCAGATTCCATGACTCACTGGTGGGAAACATTTTTCCTAGGATAGATATGCTAGGTTCCTATCTATTTGAGTGTGTAGGTTGTAGGATAGTTATCCTGTGATGTATTGTTAATATTCATTTGTAAGGGAATACATACCATGTTTATCTTTCTGGGACTGTGTCAGCTTGCTTAGGATGAGCTTTTTTAGCTCCATCCATTTGGTTTCGAATTGCCTGATTTCCTCATTTCTGATAGCCGTGTAGTATTCCATTGTGTAAATGTACCACAGTTATTTTTATCCATTCTTCAGTTGAAGGACATCTGGGTTGCTTCCAGTTTCTGGCTATTACAAATAAAGCTGCTATGAACATTGTTGAGGCAATGTCCTTGTGGTTTCATTTAGAAACTTTTGGATATATGCCCAAGAGGGGTATGGGTGGGTCTTGAGGAAGAATTCTTCCCAATTTTCTAAGACATCTCAAGATTGACTTCCAAAGTGGTTGCACAAGTTTGCAGTCTGACCAGCAATGGGGGAGTGTTCCTCTTTCTCCATATCCTCTCCAGCATGTGCTATCATTTGAGTTTTAAGCTCTACTGACAGGTGTGATATGGAATCTCAGAGTTGTTTATTTCCTGATGACCAAAGATGTTGAACATTTCTTCAAATGCCTCTCTGCCTTTAGAGATTCCACTTCTGTGAATTCTTGATTTAGCTCTGTACCCCATTTATTGATGGGGTTATTTGATTTTTTG
>CAJQZJ010032670.1:2858648-2930036 GCA_907164525.1 Lophiomys imhausi
GTTTTTTTAATGAATGTGGGTGGTCTTACATTTGGGGCATAGATGTTCAGTATTGAGACTTCATCTTGGTGGATTTTTCCTTTGATGAGTATGTACTGTCCTTCCCCATCTCTTTTGATCAATGTTGGTTGAAAGTCCAATTTGTTGCATACTAGAATTGCCACTCCAGCTTTTTTCTTGGGTCCATTTGCTTGGTATATCTTTTTCCAGCCCTTTACTTGGAGATAATGCTTATCTTTTTTGCTGAGGTGTGTTTCTTGTAAGCAGCAGAATGCGGGATTCTGTTTTCGCATCCATTCTGCTAGCCTGTGCCTTTTTATTGGGGAATTGAGTCCATTGATGTTGAGAGATATTAATGATACTAGTGATTGTTACTTCCTGCCATCTTGATGTTGGTGAAAATAGTGTGTGAGTGAGCTTCTCTTCTTTTGGTTTTGCTGCAGGCATGCTATTTGCTTTCTGTGCTTTCTTGTGTGTAGTTACCCTCTTTGGGTTGGAGTTTTCCTTCCAACATCTTCTGTAAAGCTTGGTTTGTGTACAGATATTGTTTGAATTTACCTTTGTCATGGAATATCTTGTTTTCTCCATCTATGTTGATTGACAGTTTTGCAGGAAATAGTAGTCTGGCCTGGCATTTGTGTTTTTTTTTTTTCTGGTCTGCAAAACATCTGTTCTGGCCCTTCTGGCTTTTAGCATCTCTGAAGAAAAGTCAGGTGTGATTCTTATAGGTTTGCCATTATATGTTACTTGACCCTTTTCCCTGGCAGCTTTTAATATTTGTTCTTTGTTCTGTACATTTAGTGTTTTGATTATTATGTGGCAGGAAGATTTTCTTTTCTGGTCTTATCTATTTGGAGTTCTGTAAGCTTCTTGTACCGTTATATGCATCTCTTTTTTTAGATTTGGAAAATTCTCTTCAATGATTTTGTTGAAGATATTTTCTGGTCCATGGAGCTGGGAATCTTCTCTTTCTTCTATTCCTTTTATTCTGAGATTTTGTCTTTTCATTGTGTCCTTGATTTCCTGAAGGTTTTGTGGCAGGACTTTTTTAGATTTACATTTTCTTTGACAGATGTATCAATTTCTTCAATTTTATCCTCTGAGCCTGAAATTCTTTCTTTCATCTCTTGTATTCTGTTGGTGATGCTAGTGTCTGTAGTTCCTATTCTTTTCATAAGGTTTTCTAGTTCTATGGATGTCTTGGATTGGATTTTCTTCACTGCTTCAACTTTCCTTTTCAGGTCTTCCATTCCTTTAAGCGCTTTATTCATTTCCATCACTTCCGTTGCAGTACTTTGTTGTTGCTTTCTGAGGTATTTGATTTCCTCCCTTAGGCCTTCTATTATTAATATAAGCATAGAATTAAGGTCATTTTCTTTGTTTCAATCGTGTTAGCATGTCCAGTGTTGTCTGTAGCATTATTGCTAGGATCTGGAGACATCATATATTTTTTTTTTTTTACCATGTTCTTGCGCTGACCTTTTGTCATCTGATTGACCCTGGTGTTGTCTGTTTGTCTCTTTTGTCAGTTGACCTTGGTGCTCAGGAAAACTCCCTGCCCCAGGGGTTGGCTGATCCTGAGATCCTGGTGTCCACCTCCAGATGGTGGGCAGGTTCCTGTAATAGACTGGCTCTAGGAGAGAAGAGTTCCTGCTGCTCTCCTCAAATGCTTGTTATCCAGTTGGACCAATATACCGGGGCTTGGAGTGGGGAGGGGGCTGTCCTCTGAGGACCTGAGAGCTAGCAGGTCTCCTCAGAAAGGCAGGTAGAGTTGTGGTTGGGCCTGTGTTCTCTGCTCACTGACACAGTTTTTCTGGTTCAGCAGCTAGGCTGACAATGCAGGCAGGGATCTCCTCCCCCAACTGGTGCCAGCCTTGGTGTGCCTGTTGCTGACTGCCTCAAATGTTTGGGTGTTAGGGTGAGTGACCCACCCCAATATTTGTGGAGAACACACAGTTGAGGGCTCTGTTTGCAGTCAGTCTTGGCTCCTAATTGCTTTGCTGTGACTGGGTTAGGTCTCTGGCCCTCAGCTACAGTGCACACTGTGCCGCCATGTTGGGAACTCCGGAAAAATAAAATCTTACCTTTGCTCTTGTGGTGCAGCTGTTTTTCCCTCTTGGGTGTACAGGTACACATGCACGCTGGATATCAGGCAGACAGGCGTGACCGCTGTTCTTTGGCTGGAGCCGTGGGCTGAATCTGCTCCTCTCCAGACTGGTGACTGAGCTGGCTGATCTCAAGGGGGTGTTCCCCCAGGAACTGCGTGAGCTGTTTTACCTGGTGACCAGTCTCAGTGTTCGCCGCAGGAATTCAGACACCATCTGCGTTTCAGAGTCAGCTACAGGACCTCACATTCACTCCACAGTGACTAATCTCATTCACCTACTACATAGATGCACTGCTCTATGGTTGGTGTCATCTTGGATCTCCTGGAATTTTCTCTTAACATGTGGTCTTGATTACATGCTAGTGTCCGCAAATGCAGAGTGATCCCTTCCTTACACCTTGGAAGTCAACCCTTCCACTGTCCAGGATCAGTTGTGCGGGCTCTGGCATTGGCTCTTTACCTGCATTTACAAGACTATTTCACTTGCCTACAGGAAGTGCCCTTCAAGTATGTCACTTACCAGCTCACCTGCAGAGAAGACGCTTAGAGAAGATGGTCTGATGGCCTTACACTTTGCTCGAGGTGTAACTGCAATAGCTAAAGTCCTTGTAAGACTGAGGCCAGATTTGGCTTTTCCACTTCCAGGGTTCTCTTCATTCCTTCCCTGGGCTCATCTAGGTCTTTACCTCTAAAGCCTTGAGTCATATGCAAATGCCCAAGTCTTTCAGACAAGGTCATCGATGTGCAGACTTCCCAGGCTCATGGATTATTTCACTAGGACATACCCTAGGACATACCTTAGGTCATGTGTTGTGAGTCCCCTTAATATACACCAGTAGTAGCATTACATGCCCACAGCATAACAGGTCCTGTGATGTAGGGCCTTGTGGTCATGGCAACAGCAAATTGGATCTCTCCTGCTGTTTCGTACCCCATACATGACAAAATGACAAAGATAAAGTCTGGAACTCACTCATCATAAGACCAAAGCCTAACATTTCCTGTCACATGGCTGTGCCTGTGGCTTCTTCATTTCGATCCTGAGAGGAGGTTGTGCCTCCTCTGGGCTAATTTCATAATACAACCCTACCACTTTATTTGCTTTGGGTATCACTGATCAATCCAAACTCTCTCCTGAGCAGTCCCACCTATGAATCCACAGCTAAGAGCACATTCATCTATTGGAAGGACCATGTGAAGAATGTGTCCTGAACAACATTTCAGAGATGTTGTAAAATTGAAATCCACATGGATTTTATGAGGGCTTTTATGTCAGAAAGGAGACTTCAAATCAAATTTTCCTGAATTAATTTGGACCCATGGATCCACATCGGGTAATCAACAGATACAAAACGCAGAGTAACTTACAGTTCATAGTTCCACCATATTTATCTCCTTGAAATCTTCGCTTGGAGGTGCTTACCCAACATGAGGTACCTGTGATGATCTGGACCTCTTTATTTCCCCCTGTGGCACCTTAATTATTTCAGAGACCCCATGATTACAACTATGTCATTGAATTAGAGAATAAAACAAAATAAGTCATAAAACCCTTACAAATCATCTCATTTCCCTAGAAACCATATGGATAACAAAACACAGTGGTTAATTGAGATCTATTGATTGAATACTTGAGTACAGAGACTTCTGGACCTTCCATAGCTGTTATTTGCCCTTCTAAATGAAATCAATGTTTTGGGGAACATAGAATTATGTAAACACATCTCAAACAGTTACAATGGTTTCATTATTGACTTCAGGTGGGAAAACAGCCATACTTAATTTATGACTAACTTTAGAGAATGTGAGGACATATTTCTCATCAGTTAAGATTTACTAAGAGTTACAAAGAGGAGGGCATGCCAGTGACTGCTCCCATGAGTTTTCTCCCACGTGTCTTAGGATCTCAGCAGAAAGTACACTACCAAGCTTCTGGGAAAGGTGACTTTGTATAGCCCCAGGGAGAGTGTTCAGAGGCAGAAATAATAGTGCACTGGGGTAGTGGGGAGAGGGGAAAGGGTGAGTTCACTGCTTCATATCTCTCCCGGGGCAGAAAGAGTAAACAATCGAGAAGCAGCTTATTTTGTGTGAAGAAGCCTGCCTACTGGATATTGTCAGTCATTTCTGCAGCCATCCGTAGAGCAGAGGCTATAAAAGTCTATAAACTGACTTCACTCTGGTCTGAACAGGCTAGACGTCAGTTACATAGAAAATGGTGCAGAGCACATCTAACAGAGCAAACTGCTTCCTGCACTGTAAGAGTGTGCAGCAGGACAAGTAATCATGCAAGTGTCTCAGACTCTGGTAAAAGAACAAGCAAAGTCCAAGTCAAGGAATGAAGGTGGGGAGGCCACTCTAGGTCTGTTTCCTTATTGCTGTGGCTCTTCTGCCTTGTCTTTTTCTCATTGATTTGCCGATAGAGGGAGAGGGTAAGACTGTGGGAATTTTTCTGTGCTGTGAGCCTGGATGTGCATAACATCATTCCATATTTGTTAGTCATCAGTGAAGGCCTCATTGGAGACGTGAAGGCTTGGGAGTAGACATGAGTTTTTGCCATAGAGAAGACATGCTGGTTATGCTTCCAGAAAGGCCACAAAATGGAGGTGGAGACAGATCATGTTAAATCTAAAAATATGCAGTAAATCATAAGAGTACCATGCTCTACAGGAAGGCTACATACACAATGATATAAAGGACCAACCGCCTTTCTTTAGGGTGATTTGTGGCATCATGAGAATGTTTTGAGGATTCTTAGAAAGCAGAACTTCATCAGAGTATATAAGAGAGCCTAGAAAAGTATGCCTATACCCTCCTTTCAAAAAAAAAAAAAAACCAGAAAGATTTCCTGTGTGTGTTCCATAATAACACTTTGAATAACATCCATGATATGTGTGTACTTATCTATTCTCTTATAAACAGAGTAAGTTAAAATAAATAAAAATGAAACTATTCATTTTCTCTATTTTTTGTTGAACTTGAACATGCTACACACTGCCTAGCTCTTGAGCCCCTCACTGTGGGAATCACAACCATCAGTAAAAGCAAAGGAAACAAAGTAAGGTGCAAGCAATGAACAAATTAAATGAAAAGCATGGTATGTACATGAGCACAAGCCAAAATGAAATGTGTAGATATAAATCAAACCAATTACATAAAATCATTTATAAGAGTAAAAAATATCATGACCTGAATCCCAAGAAATTATTTTGGCAATATTAATAAATAGATTGTGCAGTCCATACAGTGAGTGAAAAGACAAAAAAAAAAAAAGCAGCCAACACAATATGGAAGAGCAAAGATGAAGGACCTGATAGGACTTGACTGCTAAGCTTCCTCTGAAGCTGCAGTAAAGACTTCAGTGAGGTGAAAGAATGCAGAAATGAAAGATCAACAAACAGCAGAGCCAGGTCCAGAGATAGACCCATGTGATACGATCAATTCACTCCTCACAAAGACTGAGCCAATGCAGTCGAGAGAAAATTAATGCCTTCAACAGAGGATGCTCAAGCATCTGGATATCCATGTGGCCAAAAATGAATCCAGGTATAATTCTCTCACCGTTTATAAAAATTGACTAAAATAAACCCCAGACTTAAATGGAAAATGAAAGACAGAGAGTTCTTAATTTTATTCTAGTATCATTTTCACTGTGAGAGTTTCATACATCCCCATACGCTGTTTTTATAAAATCTGCCTCCCTGTGCTCTCCCTCCAATTCCTACCCTCTCTTCCCAATCACTTCTCTTCCCTAGTTTTATGTGCTCTTTTAGAAACAGGCTGAGTGTGAAGAGCTATGCACTGGAGCATTGGTAGCCTCCCTCCTGCCCTCAGAAAAACCAGTAAGCAATGATTTTATAAATAACATGAAAAATGGGAGCCATGAAAGGTATGAATGGACTCATTAAAGTTTAAACCTAAATGTCTCATTAAAGGTACAGAGAATGAAAAGATGGGCACAGATTGGGGAAGTTAGTTTCAAAGGTTATATCAGATAATGGATTTATATCCAAAAATTAAAAACTCCACAATAAAAAAGAAATATGCACCAAAGACCTTGACAGATTCAACATCAGAGAGGAGATATATATAGGAGGCAAATCAGGGCACAAAAGGATACCTGCACTGAGTGATGGTATGGGAACAGTTAAGGAGTGAGTGGATAAGGACTAGTCCACATCCATTTCAGTGGCTCAGCTGAACATGGAAAAACTAAACACTGACAATATTAAGTGATATGAAGCAAGACGACCTTTCAGTCATCTCAGGTGGGAATACAAATTGTACCTCTATATAGGAAGATGCTTTGATAGCTCCTTGCAAAACCAAATACGTAGAGCCCATGAGTGGATCCAGCCCATAGATCCAGTCACAGATCGGCGGTCCTGCCTGAGATCCAGCCTGCACACAGATCTGTACATCCAACCAGGAAAAACAGTCGGACCACAAGAGCAAAGGTCAGTAAGATTTTCTTTCCAGAGTTCCCAACATGGCGACATAGTGTGCACTGTAGCTGAGAGGTAGAGACCAAACCCAGCTGCAGCAAACCAATTAGGAGCCAAGACTGACTGTAAACAGAGCCAGTGACACTGTATTCCCCACAAACAATGGGGTGGGTCACTCACTCAAGCACCCTAGCTTTTGAGGCAGTCAGCAGCAGGCACACTGAGGCTGGCCTCCGTCTTGGGTGGAGCTCCCTGCCTGCACGGTCAGCCTAGCTGTTGAACCAGAATGACTGTGTCAGTGAGAGGAGAACACAGGCCCAACTACAGCTGGATTTGCCTTCCTGAGGAGACCAGCTAGCTCTCAGGTACTCACAGGATAGCCCCTGCCCACTCCAATCCCTTGTATATAGGTCCAATTGGGTCACAACCAGTTAAGGAAAGCAACATTCATTCTTTGAGAACCAGTCTATTACAGAAACCTACCCATCATCCAAAGGTGGACACCAGGATCTCAGGATGACCCTGCACCCGGAACAGGGGGTTTTCCTGAGCACCAAGGCCAACTGACATCAGAAACCACCAGACAACACCAGAGTCAACCCAATGACTAAAGACCATCTCAAGAACATGATTAAAAAGAAACAAAACAATATGATGTCTCCAGAAACTAGCAATAATACTACAGACAATTCTGGACATCCTAACACGATTGAAACAAAGGAAAATGACCTTAATCCTACGCTTATATTAATAATAGAAGGCCTAAGGGAGGAAATCAAATACCTCAGAGAGCAACAACAAAGTACTGCAAAGGAGGTGATGGAAATGAATAAAGCGCTTAAAGGAATGGAAGACCTGAAAAGGGAAGTTGAAGCAATGAAGAAAATCCAATCTGAGACATCCATAGAACTGGAAAACCTTAGGAAAAGAAAAGGAACTTCAGACACTAGCATCACCAACAAAATACAAGAGTTGGAAGAAAGAATATCAGGCACAGAGGATAAAATTGAAGAAATTGATACATCTGTCAAAGAAGATGTAAAATCCAAAAAAAATCCCTGACACAAAAGCTTCAGGAAATAAAGGACACTGTGAAAAGATGAAACTTCAGAATAATAGGAATAGAAGAGGAAATCCCCAACTCAAAGAACCAGGAAATATCTCAACAAAATCATAGAAGAGAATGAAACACATGAAAATGATAACAAATCTATACTTTGGAAAGTGATAGAGTCCTTACAAGTAGAAATTAAATCTCTGAAGGAATTCAAAGAGTCCTCAATTTTACAAATGAAAGCAATGGAGAATACCATTAGAGATCTCCAAGCCAAAGTGGCTCCACATGAACCGGAAAGAGACAAGGGAATGAAAGATTCAAAAGATTTCAAAGATTTACAGACAAAGACAAGCAAATTGGAGCAGGAAACATCAAAAACAAATAAAATTGTTCAACATTTGAAATTGAAAGTGAAAGCAATAAAGAAAACACAAACAGAGTTAATCCTGGAGGTGGAAAATCAAGGGAAGAGAACAGGACCTACAGACATGAGTATCAAAAATAGAATACAAGATAGGGAAGACAGAATCTCAGGTGTGGAAGATTTGATTGAAGAAATCAGTACAACAACCAAAAAAATAAAATAAACAGACAGAAATCTAAAAAAGTTCTCACCCACAACATCCAAGAAATCAAGGACTAAGAATTATTTGCATAGAAGAAAGAGAAGACTCCTGACTACAAGATCCAGGAAACATCTTTAACAAAATCATAGAAGAAATCTTCCCAAACCTAAAGAGATGCCAATAAAATTCCAAGAGGTATACAGAACACCAAAGAGAAGAGACCAGAAAAGAAATTCCTCTCGCCACATGATAATTGAAACTCCAAATGTACAAAACAAAGAAAGAATATTAAAAGCTGTAAGAGAAAAAGGTCAGGTAACATACAATGGAAGACCCATCAGAATTACACCTGACATCTCCTCAGAAACTTTAAAAGCTAGAAGGGCCTGGTCAGATGTGTCCTACAAACCCCAAGAGAACATAGGTGCCTGGCCAGACTACTATATCCAGCAAAACTCTGTATCAACATAAATGGAGAAAACAAGATATTCCATGACAAAATCAAACTTAAACAGTATCTACCCACAAATCCAACCCTACAGAAGATCCTAGAAGGAAAATTCTAACCCAGAGAAGATAACTACACCCAAGAAAACAGAGGAAGCAAAAAACTTCACTGCAGCTAAACCAAAAGAAACACACAACCACCACCTACCTCAAAATAACAGGAAATAACAACCTTTGGTCATTAATATCCATCGACATGAATGGATTCAACTTACCATAAAAAAACAAAACAAAACAAACAAGCAAACAAACAAAACCACAGGCTCACAGAATGGACCCAACATTTTGCTGTATACAAGAAATGCATTTCACTAACAAAGATAGATGCTACCTCAGAGTCAAGGGCTGGGAAAAGGTTTTCCAAGCAAATAGGCCCAGGAAGCAAGCCGGAGTAGCCATTCTAATATCAAATAAAATATACTTTCAACTGAAGTTAATCAAAAAAAGGTAGGGAAGGGTACTACATACTCGATAAAGGAAAAATTCAGCAAGATACCATTTCATACTGAATATCTATGCCCCAAATACAAGGGCACTCACATTTGTAGAAGAAACTCTTCTAACGCTTAAAACTCACATAGATCCCCACACATTAGTAGTGGGAGACTTCAACACCCCACTCACAGCAATGGACAGGTCACTGTGACAGAAACCAAACAGAGAAATAATGAGTCTAACAGAAGTCATGAATCAAATGGACCTAACAGGTATCTACAGAACGTTTCACCCAAACACAAAAGAATACACCTTCTTCTCAGCAACACACAGAAAGACAAGGTGTATGCCGTGGCAAAGCCTGACTGTGACTGTCGTCGGCCTGTAGCAATGTGTCTCAGGAGATTCTAATATGGCGAGGACAGAGCCATGCTGGTGTAGTGGGAGAAAGCACCAGAATGATAGGTAGTAAATGACAAAGGCATCATCCAATTGAGCAGTATTCAATTTAATACTCAACCCAAGCCAAGGGCAGGGAGGTGCTGTGTGGTGTTTGGGTTGGAGCTACACACACACACACACACACACACACACACACACACACACACACACACGACAGGTAGAGTAAAGGTTGAGAAAGGAACATGTGGGAAAGAAGGGCTGGGGAGGGGTGACAGGCAGGTAAGGAGACAGGGCATGGGCGGTGAGACTTGAATGGTGGAGGATTAGATACTCTGCTCCCCTAGGCCTGGGTCAGGGGAAAAGGAGGCAGTGAGGATTGGAAAACTTCTGTGTGACTACTAAATAGCATCTTTTATTTAATGCAGTAGCCAAGGAAACACAAACAATGCAAACTTGGGTTTGGGTCTGGGCTCAGTCAAGATCTGTTGATGGGGGAAAAGGCTCTGAAAATACTTCTGTAGACCTAACCTTACCCACTTCTGATTAGGCTTTCTAAACATTCCACACCCCAGAGCTATAACTTGAGTTGGAGAATTCAGAAAAACACAGCGTGGGTGGGTGTTGCCCCGTGCTGTTGGGACCTGAGGAAAAATAATTATGTCACCATGGTCAAGGAGGAGAAGTAGGTGCTGAGACATCAGAGGAGCACAGGATTCCCCAGGCCTGTCCCCCTGAGCAGCCAAGACAGATGCTAGTCTCCGGGGACACTGCAGAGGTGCCATGCAATCAGCCTTTGATTAAATTGATGTCACCATAGTCCCTTCGGAGTGTGTGGAGTTTTCATTCACACACCTGGTTCTTATGTTACAAAAGCCACTCGGGATTCCATGGAGTCTGGCAGGAAGGCGTACCTCTTTCTCAAGCAGATTTATTCATGCCATTGAAGCCTTCTAAAAGTGGGTTACTAACAGTTTAAAATAAAGGATTTACTTCTCTGGAGTCTCAGGTGGATCCAAATTAGTATTCTGGACTCATCTTGGGCATGGAGAGATTCGAAGTCTTTCATGTCTAAAACCTGAGGATCAAGGGCAGATCTGTGGCTAGCCCAGAGTTGGGACCGAAAGGAGGCTTCACATGTGGGTTCATCATTGTAACACTACAGCAAAAATGTCCCCCATGCCTTTTATGTCACTGCTGAACAGTGACAGTTTTTGACACTTTTTAGAATTAAAGTTGAAGTGTTTCAGGATGTAGGTTGTCATTCAACCATGTGTTTTATTTGGATGAAATGAATTCTTCCACCTCTCATTGTAAATTGCACAGAGTTAGGAGGAGAATAATCACTCTAGAATAAATGAGTCCATTCAAACTGAGCTGACAATTTAGGTAAATGGCAGGTAGGATCATGGCTACCTGCAAGTGAAGACACTCATGCTTCCTCGTCTGGTTTTTCTGTTCAACAAACTGTACCCATTGCTGCAGTGTCTAGTGAATTTCTGCATGGCTGAGAAGGGCTGTTCTGGTTTAGATAGCTTCAGTTACTTTCATTGCTGTGGCAAATATTCCACACAAGTAATTTGAGGGAGCAAAACTTATTGTGGCTCACAGCTCCCAGGTACTGTCCATCATGGTGGCAAAACCATGATTGCAGGAGGGTCAAAACCAGGAAGCAGAGAGCAGTAAAAACTTAGTTTCTTTGTGTGCTCTCTTGGAACCCAGTTTACACAGTGGTGCTATCATCTTTAGGGTAGATATTCTTACCTCTATTAACTCAATCCAGAGCATCATTCACAGACATGCCCATGTGTCCATGGTTATTCTAAACACTCTCAAAGTAACTGTCAATATTAAGTACCAGAGAAACTAAATATTCTAAAAGACTTGTGTGCTAATGGCTTGGTCTCCAGCCTGGGGCACTGTTAGAGGTGGTAGCTTTGGGAGGTGGGCATACAGGGAGAAATTAGGGTATCGCAAGCATGACCTTCCCCCCCCCCTTCTTTGGTCCATGATGTTATTCCCACACGAAGTCATCTTCATAAAGACCCCTCTCAAAACAAAACTCCACCTTCACCCTAAGTCAATGAAGTCACAATTCTGAAGGTAGAAGACAGTCAGAGTTATCTTTTTTAGTTCAATTTCAGGTATTTGTCCTGGTGGTGAGAGCTGTGAGCTACACAGTTGATCTAGATGTCTTGACACCCATTGTGATAGGAGCAGGGCTATTGTCCTTTCCCAGAGAAGGTGGCTGCCTTGAGGCTCCTGAATTCCTGTGTCAGGATCTAATCAGCAATTCTGCCCTCTAGACAGAACCTCACTTCATGCTTATTGTTCAGAATAATACTGAGAATTTCAAAGTCTACAAAATGGCATTTCTTTTCCTAAATTAATAGTTTGTTACAAGTAAACTTTTAATCTTCTACCAAGGGAAAATGAGTGATTTGAAAACATATATTCAAGTAACACTTTACAAACTGAGCAGGGTGTGTGTGTGTGTGTGTGTGTGTGTATGTGTGTGTTTGTGCATGTAACAATAGTTAATGAAAAAAGATGCCATGAATTTGAAAGAGTGCAAGGAGGGATACATCAGAGGTCTTGGAGAAAGGAAAAGGTATGGGGAAATGATGTAATTATATTATAATTTCAAAACCAAAAGAAATAATAAATGCAATAAAAAACATGAAGAATCACTCCATGTTGATTCTTCTGAGTGACTACATTGAGTAAATATGTAAATCTTAATGATGCTAATGATATTGGTTATATATTGATAGCAATAAAACTGATCAGAATCGCAGCCTTAGAGATGACCCTATGCTTTCTTCCCTTGTTAAAATAAAAATTTAATCCTGGAAGATGTTTTTAAATGAATGATTGTAGCAAATCCAGAATTAGTTTATGTTTCTTGCTTTATCCAGGAGAAAATATGTCACAAGTGTGAAGATCAACAATAGAAAGACTACATTTTAAGATATCATGAAACATGTGTTAAGAGCATATTACACACTCAGTGCAAGAATAGTGACTTATAAATTCTCTTCTCCGAGCATCACAAGGGAGAGATATGTAAACACGTGGAGCCAACTGTAAATCCCACACCTTGTTTATGGAGTGAAAATCAGTCCCAGAATTTCCAAAAGAACAGATCTGTTCGACATGAGAATATTAGCCAAGAGTTATTTCTTAAGTCTTGGCTCAGGGCACTTCCACTTGTAAGCCTCCCATTCTGCACACAGAGAGGCAAAAGAGAGACTGCAAAGACAATCACCAAGCTCCTAGTACCTGAGATCCTTGTTCCTCTCTGGATTTGTTTCCTTTCTAATGTTTTTATATACCTATGTTTTGTGAAGAAGAAGGGGCACTTTCCCGAAGAAACAAAACAACTTGTTCGGGTAATGTCTGGGTGATCGTGGAAGTCACTATGTGACCCAGCAGGATGATGGGAGTAACCAGCTTACTTCCTGCTCTAGAAGCATAGTGTTAGGAAGCCTGTTGCACAGGGAAGGCACAGTGGGCAAGGACCAAACAAAGGTGACCTAGCGTCATTTCTGGTCTCTTCCTTTCTAGATTTCTTCAAAGTGACCGGAAGGTAATCTTGAAGCCAGGAAGACTACATGATGATTGGAACATGAAGGTTATAGGGTGACTGGATATGGGTCCCCAACTCTATTCCACCAGAGGCTGAAACTCTGAAGTCACTGTAGCAGGCATTTATAACATATGCTCCTATTGTAATTTAGACAGCTATCTCTCCCAAAGTAAGAACGATCTCAATGCCTCAGATCTTGGAATATGATCTTGCTTGGAAATGGGTTTTGCAGACATCATCAAGCTAGGTCTTCAGAGGAACTCAGATGATTAGTGTCTAAAATCACACACACACACACACACACACACACACACACACACACACACACACACACACACCAGAGGCTGGAATGCACTTGTCACTAGTCAACATGTCTGCAACCACCAGCCATGGAAAGGCAGGTAATGGAAAGGCAGGTGAGGCTGTATCTCTGACCCCTGCTGAGGAAGTTCAACTTGTATGGCACCTTGTGTCTAGACCTTCTACACTGAAGAACTAGGAGAGGATAAATTATTGCTTTTTGAAATTCCCAAGTTTGTGCGATGGTGATACAAGGAAGCATGTGGTTGCACAGTATCAGGTGGATGGGAACAATGGGTTTGTGCCAATTCAAATGTCAGAAATAGGAGAGGGCAAAAGTCTTCCTGGACAACTGTGTTCTACCTTCAGGTGCAGCTATATGGTGAACCAGGCTGGCTGATGCAAACCTATAATCCCAGCAACTGGAGCCTGAGGCAGGAGCAAATCATTTAGAAAACAGCTTCAGTCACAAGACCTACTGACAAAATGAATAAACAAAAATCAGAGCACCAAAAAGGACCCCTGTGACACTCTTCTTTCAATAGTCTTCCTTAGTACCCACAGTACAATGAACCAAGGAATGCTAAAAGTGAATAGAAGAAATAGTTTTCTCCAAGTATGAAGCCCCTGATTGACTCTCCATTATCAAGTGTCCAGCCCTGAAATCATCTACAATTGACCTTATATGGACTAAGCAAGGTACATTTTTATATTTAGTTATATATATATCATATATACGAATATATATTTTATAATTATATATGTAATTAGAAAATAAAGGCCATGAATTTCAGAGAGAGGAAGGAGACACATAGGAAGAGTTGAATGGAGGAGAGAGAAGAAGAAAATGATGTGATTATATGTTAATTGCAAAAAGAAAAAAAATGAAGAAGAAAAAAGCCCCTAGTGTGATCATGGAAACTCTGAAGGTTTTAGAGAAGAATAATTTTAGAGGTAATGGTACAGTTAATTGTAAATTGAAAAGGCTTGAGAAATTTAGGATTTTAATTAATTGCTTAAAGCATTATACAAATGAGTTTGTTTCCTTGAAGGCTGCCTGGGCCTTGTCTTTCTCAGACAGGCTCCTCAGTGCCTCTGACTAACTCAGTCAGGCTCCATTCTCCTGTACATTTGACATGTGTGTGTTCACATGCCCACCAACATCACGGATTAAAAGTATGCAAAGAGCGTTGGTCTGGAGTAAGTCATTTCCCCAACATTTGGCTTCGTCTGGTGCAGATTTGCTGACCCAGAAGTTCCATGCACCAGGCAAGGGACAGTTTCCACAGATTACAGATTTGGGTTATGGCAGCCACAGGACACTGCAAGTATTTGAACACACCACCTTGGTCCCTATTGGATCTCCCCCAGTGAATGCTCCCTGGGAACCCGCTTCCCGTTTCCTCGGCTACGCTGTCATCTGTGCTCTCAGAATTGAGTCTCTTTGGGGACCTGAGCAGACATTGTGGCTGAGAGGATAGCTGGCTGTTCTCACATTGTTTCCTATGCTGGGACGCAGAGCCCTTTCCCAAGCAGAGTGCAAGGCAATGCCAAGTATTTTCATCCCCTGCAGCTCCCAACAATGGGGACCAGTCCACGGCTCGCTCACAGAAATAGAGGGGCTCTTCCCAGTTAGCTCCTGACAGAATGCATCCAAGAGGACAGCTTTCGGACAATAAATGATCATGGCTAGGCGCTCGCTCCTAGTGAAACTGGGGGAAACAAGCCTGGTACTGAATGCCTGTGGCCCACCCCACTGGCACCCCACTGGGCAGGACGTGAGTGTCTGGATGGGCAGAGACAACCGTGGGGAGGGGAGCACACCAGCCACTCTCTAACTGGCAGCCCTTGCCCTGGGAATCCCAAGCAGGACATTTGACAGCAAGGACCTGTGTCGTGTAGAACTCTTGTCTCAATGCCCAAAAAGTAAGACTTTCAAATTAGGTAACAAGAGAAGCAAATTCTCTTTCTTCCCCTCACTGTCAGGACAAAACTTTGAACTCATGAACCCGAACGGATTGCGAGCGTAATGCACTTGACCTTGGTGTTGAGGTAAAACACGCATGTGCAGTCTGAAGAAATCGTTTTCAACGGAGGAGTATTCCAAGCCAGACTCATCAGACGCAGTGCTCTCAAACTCTTGCCCAGAGGAGTTCATATTTTACTCCAGAGTTCAGCCAGGGTGTGGGTGAACTGGTTTCCGCTGGGATCCAGAGGAGGGTAGGCTTCTGTGCTGTGCTGGACCAATGCTCTCAAACACAACAGTACTTGGAGTACGTGGAGTTCCCGTGAAGAACAGGTGCCACAGACAGCATATGGTGAAACTGAATAGGGAGTCTCTGCCTAAGATTGCTTAGGATAGCTGCAGGAGATTCACAGGACAGGCAGACGAGAGGCAACACGAGCAGGTCACCGAGACCACAAACGTTCTGTTGCGGTGAAGTCCCTGACTTTATATTCCTGATACTGGCCTGGTTTAGTCACATCCCCACTCGATACCAGCAGTGGGGCAATATTTCCTTTCTAAAATAATCAGACCCCTTAGGGTATCTGCATTCTCCCACGTCCTCAGCGCACGTGTATGCTGCGTGCGTCCTTTTTGCCTGTGTGACTGCACATGAGTGCAGGCCTCCGTCTGTCTGTGGGTGTGTGCCTGTGTGTGTGTGTGTGTGTGTGTGTGTGTGTGTGTGTGTGTGTGTGTCTGTCTGTCTGTCTGTCTGTGCTTGTGTGTGCTTGCCTCTGTGTGCCTCTGTGTTGTTACGTGTCTGTGTTTGTCTTTTCCGGTGCACTGTTAGATGAAGTCTTAAGAGAGACAGACCTCTGTACCACAGCCCAACTCTTGACAACTTTAGCAGCACAGGTTTGGGATGAAGTTATCAAGATTTCCCTTAGAAAAGTAAATATCACATGGTGTTTTTTTCTTCAAGAGGTGCTGACTTTTCTTGTTCAGCTGAACTTAGAGAAAGCAAGGCAATCTAACCTGGTTTGGGACTCACGGCAGTGCTAAGAACTCTCTATTTGCTGTCCTGCAAAATGTCCTGCTCTCCGGAGAGGCAGACACTCAGTGTGAATGCACCTCCAGGAACTATGAACATGCAACACCTCACAGTGGTGACAGTGATGTCAGAAATGATCATCCAGGAGGTGGCTTCTGCTTTTAAGAGATTTGTTTAACTCAGTGTATTGGGTGTTTGGGCTGTATGCATGTGACCAGCAGAGTGCCCTGAAGCTGTTAGCTGGCATATGTGCTGGAAGCCAGACACAGGTACTTCGGAAGAGTAGAAGGTGCTCCTAACTGCTGAGCCATCTCTGTAATGACATGCTTTCATTCCATTTTCCAGTGTGACACCAGACAATGTGAGTCAAGGAAAAAGCATAGGCGGGAATCATTGCATGTGAGGAATCTTCCAGATAGGTCAACTGTCACTCCACTCTTTGCTTGGGATATGGGACCTGCTCCATGATCCTCCATTCCCCTAGTAGAGACACATCCCACAACTCCAGTAGGGGAGTCTTATGGCTGCCTGGTGACAGGAAACGTCACCTCCACCGACAGGTGTCATATCAAAGCCCTGCCTGCCCAGGTGTGGAGTCCATATTGACCACTGGCATCTTTTGTAGCAAGCCTCTTGGTGATAGACCTGGGTGGGAGAAGAGGGTGAAGTTGTGCTCGCTCGGAGCACCAAGGATTGCCACAGTCTTTGAGTCTATTCAATAGTTTTGTTGTTAAGTTATTCAAAAAACACCATGAGGTTGTGTTTTCAACTACTTCATCACTCCATGATAAAATGGTAATATTATTTTAAAATTATGTCAGTTTAACATATTTTTGATAAAATAAAATTTTATTTTTTATCACTATAGTAGTCCTGAAGTGTTGATTAAAGATACAGCTATGCTTTTACATTTAACAAGTATACACATCACACTTAATTACCTTAACTTTGCTTGTGTGTAATAATCACCAATAACTTGTTTTAAAGCATCACAGCACATGTAAAGTTACTGTCAGATACTGTTAAGATATAATGAGTTTTAAGTACAATTTATGTCACCAAAGATTAATTAACTTGCTATTTTACACATGTATAGCTTACATATCATGCAACTCACTGACCTGTAACAATTTTCATGTTCCTCTCATTATAATACACAATGGATAGCAATCTGCTATTTCAGTTACGCATGTTGCCATTCTGAGTGTGGTTAGGATTCTAACTCTACAAATTGAAAGGGAGACAGAACACTGCAGTACGTAGCGCAGCCCAACCCTTGTACAACGTTAGCAGCACTCGTTTGGGATGAAATTGTTAGGATTTCCCGTAGAAAGGCTAAGTATCACATGGCATTTTTTTTCTGCAAGAAGGTGTGCTGGTGTCTCTTGGTCAGCTGAGCTTAGAAAAAGCATGACAACCTACCCTGGCTTGGGATCCATTACAATGCTAAGAACCCTCCATTTTGGAGGCTTTTTATGTATTGAATTTATATCAGGGTGACCCCCAGGCATGTGCCTGCACATCAGGACCACTATAGTATGTATACTGTAGTGTGCCAGCGTAGAATAACTGGCACATAATCTCTGTCAGTTTTCCAGTCATTTCCCTTTGAAATATAAATACACAAAATTTTTTTTATGATACAGACATTTTGAATGATTTCCTTTCTCTTCTTCCTCCTCCTTCTTTTCCTTGTAATTACTGTATGAGTATTTTACCTGCATGTATGTCTGGGCACCATGTGTGTGTAGCCCCCACTGAAACCAGAAGGGGGCATCTAATGCCCTGGACTGGAGTCACAGGTGGCTGGGAGCCACGACAGGGGTTCCAGGAATCGAACCTGGGTCTTCTGTCAGAGCCGACAGTGCCCTTAACCACTGAGCCACCTCTCCAGACCCTGATATTTAAATTTTGAGTAAATCAAATGCTATTTGACATTTACAACATCAAAGCCTTGAAGTTTTGAAAATTATTATAATTTTGTGTTGTTTATAATAAAATTATATGTGTGAGCATCTTGTATCACCACTTCAGTTGAGTGCCACGTGGTGCAAATCACAAACATGTGGCTGTTGGACCTGTTCCTAGACTTTGCAGCCCAATGTCACAGTGCCTTATTTCCCCGTTCTACTGTGGGTTCAGCAGACAGGACTGTGCCGCCCTTTTGGAAGGCAATACCCTTCCTGAAAATGCAAATATGGGATATAGGACAGAACAGTGTGTATGCGGTGCATGTGTGTGTGTGTGTGTGTGTGTGTGACATTGTGTGTGCACATGCATCGGGGACCACCTTGGGATAAATTCAAAACATACCACTGAAATTTCAGCACTTTAATTTTATACTGTCATAATGAGCTCTTCTTTTTCAGAATAGGAGTGTGTACAATGTGAAGTATTTGCATAGTCCACACAGTACAGTCTGATGACTGTGGATTTTATGTTCAAGAAAACTATTAGGAGTTTACTCAGAAGGCACAATTCAATAATTTCAAGTATTATCTCATCTATCTATGGATATATTTGTCCATCTATCTATCTAGCTATCTATGTATCTATCTATGTATCTATCTATCATCTCTCTATCTATCTATCTATCTATCTATCTATCTATCTATCTATCTATGTATCTATCTATCTGTCTATGTATTTATGTATCTATCTATGTATCTATCTATCTATCTATCATCTATCTATATATCGATGTATGTATCTATGTATCTATCTATCTATCATCTATCTATCTATCTATCTATCTATCTATCTATCTATGTCTCTATCTATGTATCTATCTATCTATCTATCTATCTATCTATCTATCTATCTATCATCTATCCATTTATGTGATCTTGATTTAAGTTTAATAAGGAAAATCTACCAGGAAAAATTGTTTATTTCACGTAGGCGTTCCAATTTTGTGGAGTACAGGCTTTTGAAGTAAGACCTAATGAGTCCTTGGATCTCCTCAGTGTGTTTGTTGTTATGTCCCCCTTTTCATTTCTGATTTCGTTAATTTGGATAGTGTCTCTCTGCCTTTTAGTTAGTTTGGCTAAGGGTTGTCTATCTTATGATTATCTCAAAGAACCAGATCTTCTTTTTATTGACCCTTTGTACTGTTTTCTTTGTTTCTAATTTTTTGATTTCAGCCCTGAGTTTGATTATTTCCTGCCATCTACTCCTCTTCAGTATGTTTGCTTCTTTTTGTCCTATAGCTTTTAAATGTAATTATAAATTGCTAGTATGAGAACTCTCCAATTTCTTTATGAAGGGTCTTAGTGCTATGAGCTTTCCTATTTTTTAATTTTATTTTTTATTTCTTCAAGTTACATCTCAATCGCAATCCCCTCCCTACTCCCCCCTCCAGTCCCATCCTCAACCCTCAATCCTCTTCCCTTTTTTTAAGTTTAAGTTATATCTTATTTCCCCCAACAGCTCCCCCTTTCAGTCCAACAAGTTGCTCTTTCTCTTATAATAATAAATACAATACCAAACAACAGAGGAAATTAGGCAATAGTTATGAGGTTTATATGGCTTAGCGTACATTCCCAATGTCCAGTCCATATGTATTTGGCACCTGACATTAATATTCTAATATCTAACCATCTCCATGACTTTAAAGTTCTATATCTAACTCAACATTCATACTAACTTGCAACACAATTTTAAAAGTATCTTCTTAAATCTATAACACACTCTTGACTCTTAAACAACTCAAAATTTAATTATGAGACTCTAGCTATCTATTCTTCAACCTCCTCAGAGACCTGAGAGGAATAAATGTATCTGATTTTATAGGAAGTACAGGGCCTACAGCTTCCAAAACTAAGAAATGACATACCAGTGGCTACCTGGAAAGTTCCCATTATCTCTCCATACATTACAGTATCGATCTTCAGCCATTTGGCCCCATTTCTCTGACAGACATTGATTGTAGAGCATGGGTTATGAAGGACTTACCTACCCTGTCTTGGCAGAGCTAGGCTGTCGACTTACCTGCTTCCAAGTTTTGTCCTTTTTGGACAATATTCTGTCTACAGTTGGAGCAAGGGGCTTTTCCTACCAAGAGATAGGCTTGCGACTAATTCAATCATCTCCCACTGGAGATTCTTCGATGTGCATCTTCTACTTGGAGTAGAATAGGGGGTGCTGTCAGGAGTTGATATGTCTTGATATAAAAAAAAAAATCTAAAGTTAAGAAAACGTCTTTGGACTAAATCCGGGATTCGGGAACTCCCATTTGGAGAGGCGCCTGGTAAGATCGATCCCAACACACAGCAGGCAGAATCAAAGGCCACATGGAGATCTCCCACTAGCCTACTGGGCTTCCTACACCTCAGGAGGACCTTATAACTACTTAGGAAACTTTGCAGAATAGTTGAAGTCTTAACAAGGAAGAAACAGGGCGCTCAGTGGGTGATCCGCAGCCGCTCGAGCATGAGCGGGACGCCGGCAGGCAGAGCAGTCAGGGTGGGAAGCGGGTGCAGGCGGGCAGGGCTGAAGCCCAGTGCACCCACGGCAAAGCATCTAGGGAGTGAGGCCAGCTCAGGCGGCAGGAGGGGCCAAAGCTCTGCCCACCCACAGCGGAGCAGATAGGGAGGAAAGTGGCCAGGCCTGTGGCGGAGAAGCCTAGTGGGCAACCAGAAACCAGGGGACAATAGCTGTATTCTGGTAAACCCAGACATATTAGGTGTGGAGCCAGGTCCTGTCAGCCTCTGTGACGACAAACAAAGCCCACAAAATCTGTGCCTGGGCAAACAGGTCCATACCATCAGAACCATTACAGGCTGATCACTCAGTGTGCAACATAGAGAAGTCTGAACTGGGAGCAGTGAAACAATCCCAGACCATTACTCAATACCTGGGAATAGGCTGTACCAGCTCACAGCGATTCAGGCTATTAAAACCACTGTGACCCTGAGATCCCACTGTAAGCAACGACAGCTAGCCAAGCAATTCGACTCCTTCACCAAAGCATCCCCTGTGGATCCAAGCACAGAAAACAACAAGAACAGACAGCTAAACACACTCACATGGCCAAAGGTCCAAGAAAAAATAGAAATCAAGGAAATATGACTCCAACAAAGCAGAATTATCCTAGCTCATCCAATTTGGATGACCTCACACCAACAGTAACACATGAAAACAATGACAATTCTGCATTATGGAAAGTGATAGAGTCCCTTCAAGAAGAACTTAAATCTATGAAGGAATTCAAAGAAGCCATAATTTTACAAGCCAAAACAATAAACAACACCATTAAAGAACTCCAAGCCAAGGTGACAGAGCTTGAACAGGAAAAGGACAAAGCAATGAAAGATTTT
The DNA here is from genome assembly GCA_907164525.1 of Lophiomys imhausi. Classification (NCBI taxonomy): domain Eukaryota; kingdom Metazoa; phylum Chordata; class Mammalia; order Rodentia; family Muridae; genus Lophiomys; species Lophiomys imhausi. The sequence continues at coordinate 2,880,365 of CAJQZJ010032670.1, forward strand.
CATACAAAAACAAGCAAGCTGGAGAAGGAAATGTACAAAACGAACAAAAGCATACAAGACATGAAAATAGAAATAGAAACAATAAAGAAAACACAGTCAGAGTTAAAAGAGGAAGTGGAGAACCAAGGGAAGAGAACAGGAACTATGGATGTGAGTATCAACAATAGGATGCAAGAGACGGAGGACAGGATCTCAGGAATGGAAGATTCGATGGAAGAAATCAGTACAATATCCAAAGAAAATGAGAAGGCTAAAAAATCTCTCACCCACAACATCCAAGAAATCAAGGACTCAATGAAAAGATGGAACCTAAGAATCATAGGCATAGAGGAAAGAGAAGACTCCCGACTCCAAGGTCCAGGAACTATCTTCAACAAAATCATAGAAGAAAACTTCCCAAACCTGAAAAAAGAGATGCCAATAAAAATCCTAGAGGCGTACAGAACACCGAACAGATTAGATCAGAAAAGAAACTCCTATCGCCACATAATAATTGAAACACCAAATGTACAGAACAAAGAAAGAATATTAAAAGCTGTAAGAGAAAAAGGTCAAATCAAATACAATGGCAGACACATCAGAATTACACCTGACTTCTCCTCAGAAACTTTAAAAGCTAGAAGGGCCTGGACAGATATCCTACAAGTCCTGAGAGATCATAGGTGCCCAGCCAGCCTACTGTACCCAGCAAAACTCTCTATCAACATAGATGGAGAAAACAAGATATTCCATGACAAAATCAAATTTAAACTATATCTACCCACAAACCCTGCCCTCCAGAAAATCCTAGAAGGAAAATTCCATCCCAGAGAAGAAAACTTCACCCAAGAAAACGAAGGGAATAGAAAACCCCTCAGCAACTAAACCAAAAGAGGCACAGGACCATCACCTATACCAAACTAATGGAAAACAACAACCCCAGGTCACAAATATCCATCAACATCAATGGACTCAGCTCCCCAATAAAAAGACACAGGTTTACAGAGTGGATCCGCAAGCAAGACCCGTCCTTTTGCTGCATACAAGAAACACTTCTCATTACCAAAGATGGACACTACCTCAGAGTAAAGGGCTGGGAAAAGGTTTTCCAAGCAAATGAACCCAGGAAGCAAGCTGGAGTAGCCATCCTAATATCAAACAAAACAGACTTCCAACTGAAGTTAATGAAAAAAGACAAAGAAGGGCATTATATACTCATTAAAGGGAATATTCATCAAGAGGAAATCTCAATACTGAACATCTATGCCCCAAATACAAAGGAACCTACTTTTGTAAAAGAAACTCTTTTAAATCTTAAATCACACATCGATCACAACACATTAGTAGTGGGACCCTTCAACACCCCACTCAAAACAATGGACAGATCATCAAGACTGAGGCCAAACAGAGAAATATTGAGTCTAACAGAGACATTGAAACAAATGGACCTAACAGATATCTACAGAACGTTTCACCCAAACACAAAGGAATACACCTTTTTCTCAGGACCCCACGGGACCTTCTCCAAAATCGACCACATAGTTGGACACAAAGATAGTCTCAATAGATACAAGAAAATTGAAATAACACCTTGTATCTTATCAGACCACCACGGAATAAAGCTGGTCTTCAACAGCAAAAGAATCAACAGAAAGCCTACACACACATGGAAATTGAACAGCTCCTTACTGGATGACCACTGGGTCAGGGAAAAATAAAGAAGGAAATCAAAGACTTCTTAAAATCCAACCACAATGAAGACACAACATACCCAAACCTATGGGATACAATGAAAGCTGTGCTATGAGGAAAGTTCATAGCACTAAGTGCATTCAAAAAGAAAAGTGTGACAGCTCATATTAGTGAATTAACAGCTAAGCTGGGTGAATTGGAAAAAAAAAGAAGCAAACACGCCCAAGAGAAGCAGAAGGCAGGGAATCATCAAACTTAGGGCTGAAATCAACAACTTAGAATCAAAGAGAACTATAGAAAGAATCAATGAAACCAAGAGTTGGTTCTTTGAGAAAATCAACAAAATAGACCCCTAGCCAAATTAACTAAAAGGCAAAAGGAAAGAACCCAAATCAACAAAATCAGAAATGAAAAGGGAGAAATAACAACAGACATTGAGGAGATCCATAAAATATTTAGATCCTATTTTAAAAATCTATACTCCACCAAATTTGAAAACCTAAGCAAAATGGACAATTTTCTCGAGAAATTCCACCTACCAAAACTAAATCAAAATCAGATTAACAGCTTAAACAGCCCAATAACCCCTAAGGAAATAGAAACAGTCATTAATAATCTCCCAACCAAAAAAAGCCCAGGGCCAGATGGCTTTAGCATGGAATTCTACCGGACCTTCAAAGAGGAACTAACACTATTAATCTTCAAACTCTTCCACCACATAGAAACAGAAAGAACACTGCCAAACTCATTCTATGAGGCCACTGTCATTCTGATTCCTAAACCACACAAAGACCCAACAAAGAAAGAGAACTTCAGACCAATCTCCCTCATGAACTTAGATGCAAAGATACTTAATAAAATACTAGCAAACCGAATTCAAGAACACATCAAAAATATCATACATCAGGATCAAGTAGGCTTCATCCCAGGAATGCAGAGATGGTTCAATATACGAAAGTCTATCAATGTAATTCACCATATAAACAAGATGAAAGAAAAAAAATCACATGATAATCTCGCTAGATGCAGAAAAAGTATTTGACAAAATCCAACACCCCTTCATGCTAAAAATTCTGGAGAGAATGGACATACAAGGACCATACCTACAAATAATAAAGCCAATATACAGCAAGCCAGTGGCCAACATCAAATTAAAGGGAGAGAAGCTTGAAGCATTTCCTCTAAACTCAGGGACAAGACAAGGATGTCCACTTTCACCATATCTCTTCAATATAGTACTTGAAGTTCTTGCTAGAGCAATAAGACAACTAAAGGAAATCAAAGGGATAAACATTGGAAATGAAGAAGTCAAATTATCCCTATTCACAGATGATATGTTAGTATACGTAAGTGACCCCGAAAACTCCACCAAAGAACTCTTACAGCTGATAAACAACTTCAGCAAGGTGGCTGGATACAAAATTAATTCAAAAAAATCAGAAGCCCTTCTTTATACAACAAACAAATGGGCTGAGAAAGAAATAAGTGAAACAACCCCCTTCACAATAGCCACAAACAATATAAAATACTGGGGATAATGCTAACCAAGCAAGTAAAGGACCTGTACAACAAGAATTTCAATTCCTGAAGAAAGAAATGGAAGAGGCATTTAGAAGATGGAAAGATCTCCCATGCTCATGGATAGGTAGGATCAACATAATAAAAACCGCTATTCTACCAAAAGCGATATATAGATTCAATGCAATTCCTATCAAAATACCAACACAATTCTTTATAGACCTGGAAAAAGCTATTCTCAACTTCATGTGGAACAACAAAAATCCCGGAATAGCTAAATCAATCCTGTACAATAAAAAAGCATCTGGAGGTATCACCATCCCAAATTTCAAGCTGTACTACAGAGCAACAGTAATAAAAACAGCATGGTACTGGTATAGAAACAGAGGAGTGGATCAATGGAATCGAATTGAAGACCCAAACATGGACCCACACACCTATGGCCAACTAATCTTTGACAAAGAAGCCAAAACTGCACAATGGAAGAAGGACAGCATCTTCAACAAATGGTGCTGGTCCAACTGGATGTCCACTTGCAAAAGAATGAAATTAGACCCATACCTATCACCTTGTACAAAACTTAATTCCAAGTGGATCAAAGACCTTAACATAAGGCTGGCCACACTAAAGATACTAGAATAAAAAGTAGGAGAAACCCTCGAACTCATTGGCACAGGTGACAACTTTCTGAACAGAACACAAACTGCTCAGGACCTGAGATCAACGATCAATAAATGGGACCTCATGAAACTGAAAAGCTTCTGTAAGGCAAAAGACACAGTCATTAGAACAAAACGGCAACCATCAGACTGGGAGAAAATCTTCACCAACCCCACATCTGATAGAGGGCTATTATCTAAAATCTACAAAGAACTCAAGAAACTAAATGCCAAGAAACCAAATAATCCAATCAAAAAATGGGAGACGGAGCTAAATAGAGAATTCACAAAGGAGGAATCCCTAATGGCGGAGAGACACTTGAAGAAATGCTCAACATCCTTAATCATCAGAGAAATGCAACTCAAGAAGACTCTGAGATTCCATCTCACACCTGTCAGAATGGCTAAGATAAAGAGCTCAAATGACAGCACATGCTGGCGAGGGTGTGGAGAAAGGGGAACCCTACTCCATTGCTGATGGGAGTGCAGGCTTGTGCAACCACTATGGAGGTCTGTCTGGAGATATCTTAGAAACCTTGGAATAACTTTGCCTCAGGACCCAGCCATAACACTTCTGGGTATACACCCAAAGGACACCTCACGGAGACATAGGGAAGTCTCCTCATCTATGTTCATAGCAGCCTTATTTGTAATAGCTAGAAACTGGAAACAACCCAGATGTCCCTCAACTGAAGAATGGATTAAAAAACTGTGGTATATCTATACAATGGAATATTACTCAGCTATAAGAAACAATGAAATCATGCAATTTGCAACCAAATGGATGGATCTAGAGAAGCTCATCCTGAGTGAGCTAACCCAGACTCAGAAGGATGCACACGGAATCTACTCACTTATAGGAGGATTTTAGCTATATCGTACAGGATATCTGTACTACAACCAACACACCAAAAGGAACATGGACATACACTTTTTTTTCAGTTCTTTTTCTTTTTCCTTTTCCTTTTTTTTCTTTTTCCTCTTTTTTTTGTTGTTGTTCTTTGTTTTTGTGGGTTTGTGTGTCTGTTGGTCTTTTTTTTTTTTTTAGTTTTCCCCCCATAGCAAGGAGACACCTTTCACTGGCAGTACTGCCTCCTAGGCCCCCGGTGTATGAAGAGGCTCTCGGCCCTCATATGACTCCTGATCTGTGGTGAGAGACTGTTATGCAGGGACACTCCACCCCAGAGGATCAAGACGGAAGAGTCAGAGGGTAGAGCATGGGAGGGTGGGGCTGGGAAGCAGAAAAAGAGGACAATATGATAAGGATGTAACCTGTAGCAACAAACAAATTGTCATTTCTTAGTATTGGAAGCTGCAGGCCCTGCACTTCCTATACAATCAGATATATTTATCCTTCTCAGCTCTCTGAGGGGTTGAAGAATAGATAGCTTGAGTCTCATAGCTAAATTTTGAGTTGTTTAGGAATCAAGAGGGTGTTCTAGGTCTAAGAAGATGGTTATAATAATGATGCAAGTTAGTATGAAAACTAAGTCAGTTATAGAACTTTAAACTCATGGAGATGGTTAGAAGGTAGAAGGTTAAAGTCAGGGGCCAAATATGTATGAACTGGACATTGGGAAGGTATACCGGGCCATTTAACTCTCATAAATGTGGCATATTTAATTCTGCTGTTTTGTATAGAATTTACTGTTATAAGAGAAAGAACCATTTGTTGGAATGAAAAGAGAAGCTGTTGGGGGGGGGGAAGAGGGTGGAAGGGTGGGACAAGAAGGGGGAATAGGGAAGGGTTTGCGACTGAGATGTAACTTGAAAAAAAAATAAAGTACTTATTAAAAAAAAAAAGCAGGTAACAACGTTAAAACACTGTAAATAAAATAAAGGATACAGCCGTTCAACCTGGTTTTATAAACCTCCAAGTGTCAAAAAAACGTAGAGCTAAGGTAAAATGCAGGAGAAATGTGGTGTTAACCCATGCCTTTAACTTCAGCAGAGAAGGGAGGAGCACCATAGAGTTAGTGGACTTATAAATTCTAGAGTTACACGGAACAGGGTGGTGAGGGTACACACCCTTAATCCCATCATTCAAGAAGAGTACACCTTTAACCCCAACACACTAGAGACACAAACAGGCAGATCTCAGAGCTCAAGGTCAGCCTGATACAAACAAACTCTAAATAGAGAAAAACTTCGATCCAAGAGTGGTGGAACACATCTTTAATCCCTTCAGATGGGAACCACAGGTCTCTGATCCCAATAATTAGAATGCAGAGACACACACATAGGATTTGGAAGGAACTAAGTTTAAAAGCTACTTACAAAAGACCCACTCAATACAAACAAATTGTCCTTCGAGATCTCAAAATATATACACTAAAGCTGGTTTAGCTCCAAAATAACAAAATAATTTCTTCTTTAACCCAGATTGAAAGATAACACTTTATATATTGTCAAAAAACCAAATTTGCTTCAGGAGAAATATTACCTACCCCCCCCCCCCAAAAAAAGAGGGTAATTGTCCCAGAGTTAGGATTAGGGCAGGGCTCTGTTCTTATCTTTCCAGGAGAATCAAAGCATCCACTGAAGGAACCCAGGGACAACTGGACAACGGAGACCTCAGAAGAAAACAGAATCAGACACCAAAAGAAGACTAGTGACCCAGTTGATTCAGCCTGACAGACTCCCTCAATAGCTGTCTCCATCAAAAGCATACAACCACAACAACTCAATATCGCTAAGACCGTTCAGCTCTACACAATGCCCCAGCCAGAACCTCAGTAAAGCCTGGAAGTTCAGCTTCTGCCTACAAACTCCTTAGGACATCTAAACAGCTGAGAACAGAAGGACTGAACATAAAAGGATTGTACTAACATTTTTAACCATTTTTCCATTTTGGTTTGGGCCCCAAACAGTTTTACTACCACCCAAATCAGCAGGAAGTCATTTTAAGAGAGCGACGTCCTATACCCAGAGTGTGGGGAGGGTGTTTCTCCGCCCCCCCCCCCTTTTTGGTTATTTGAAGGATAACTGAATAGTCTTATTTAGGGGAAGAGATTACAAGTTGTTAAATGGTCCTGTTTAATGGGTTTTGGAGGTTAGAACCAGAGTATTCCTTCTTTCCCTTTTCTGTATCCTTCTTTATCTCCTATGTAGGAATGCACGGACTTGAGAAAAACTGAGACATAGACATAGCACAGGAAGGACCAAGAAGAAGGGTCAGATTATTGAATATGCCCTTATACCTTTTATATTGATACAAAATTAGTAGTATATTTGGCTAAAGTGGTATTGACCATTGTTTATTGTGCAAAAATAAGATTGTATTGGACTACGTTGGTATTGATATTTGTATATTGATACAAAATTAAGATTATAGTTGGCCACAATGGTATTGACCCTTGTATATGGACGCAATATTAAGATTGTATTGGGCCACATAGGCATTTATCTTTGTATATTGATACAAAATTAAGAATATATTTAGCCACATTTGAATAGATCTTTGTATATTGATACAAAATTAAAGGTAATGCTTCCTAATGGTATCGTACCTAGAGATATTTAAAAATGAAATGTGAAGCTCTGGCCTCTTGATACGAACTGTCTTAAACTGTTTAGGATAGTTAAGAAAAACAAACTCCTAGTCATACATGCATGTCACCTTGTTAGCTTCTATGACAGTCTATCACAGATATTCTCTAAGCTACTCAGTAATCAAGTTGTTAAGAGACAAGCAACATTTGCTTATCTAAATACAAGAGATAGATAGGGCATCTTCAAAAACCCCAAGAGATCTGCAGAATATGGCATTCAAAGATGTGGTCTTAAATTAAGATTTTTTTTTTATATCGTAACATATCAGCTCCTGACAGCAGCCCCTATTCTACTCCAATTAGAAGATAAGCATCGAAGAATCTCCAGTGTGAGATGGTTGAATTAGTGGCAAGCCTATCTCTTGGCATGTAAAAACTCCTTGCTTCAACTGCAGACAGACTGCTGTCCAAAAAGGACAAAACTTGGTAGCAGGGAAGTCGACAGCCTAGGTCTGCCAAGACAGAGTAGGTAAGTCCTTCATAATACCTGCTCTACAATAAATGTCTGTCAGAAAAACAGGACCAAAAGGCTGAAGACTGATGCTGAAATGTATGGAGAGAAAATGGGAACTGTCCAGGTAGTCACTGGTTTGTCATTTCTTAGTATTGGAAGCTGCAGGCCCTGTACTTCCTATATAATCAGATATATTTATCCTTCTCAGCTCTCTGTGGTGGTTGAAGAATAGACGGCTTGAGTCTCATAGCTAAATTTTGAGTTGTTTAGGAATCAAGAGGGTGTTCTAGATCTAAGAAGATGGTTATAATAGTGATGTAAATTAGTATGAAAGCTAAGTCAGTTATAGAACTTTAAACTCATGGAGATGTTTAGAAAGTAGAAGGTTAAAGTCAGGGGCCAAATATGTATGAACTGGACATTGGGAAGGTATACTGGGCCATTTAACTCTCATAAATGTGGCATGTTTAATTCTGCTGTTTTGTATAGAATTTACTGTTATAAGAGAAAGAACAATTTGTTGGATTGAAAATGGAAGCTGTTGGGGGGGAAGAGTGTGGAAGGTTGGGACAGGAAGGGGGATTAGGGAAGGGTTTGTGACTGAGATGTAACTTGAAGAAAAAAAAGTACTTATATAAAAAAAATCTTTGAATGTCATATTCTGCAGATCTCTTGAGGTTTTTGAAGAGGCACTATCTATCTCTTATATTAGGGTAAGCAGATGTTGCTTATCTCTTAGCAGCTTCATTTCTGATTAGCTTAGAAAATAACTATAACAGACTGTCATAGTACCTAACAAAATGACCGGCTTGCATGGCTATCAGTTTGCATTTCTTAATTATCCTAAACAGTTTATGACAATTAGTAGTAAAAGGCTGAAACATCACATTTCATTTTTTTTCTTTATCCCCTAACCCTTCTATCCCATTTCTCTGGAGTTGGGTGTCCCTTTATAACAGTCCCTCACCTCAGTTCAGATGTCGCAGGAGGGCCAAGAGCCTCCGCATTCATTGGGGGTCTATGAGGCAGTACCACCAGTGAAAAGTGTCTCATTTCCTGGGAGAAAGAACTAAAAAACAAACAAACAAATAAGCAGACAAACAGATAAAAAAGTATAAAAAATAGTAAAAAATAAAAATAACATTGCTTTCATTGTGTCCCATAATTTTGAGTATGCTGTGCCTTCATTTTCATTGAATTCTAAAAAGTCTTCAATTTTTTTTTAATTTCTTCTCTGACCCAGAGGTAATTGAGTAGAGAGTTGTTCAATTTCCATGAGTTATAGATTTTCTGTTTTTTGTAATATTATTGAAGACCATGGTGGTCTGATAAGATACAAGGGATTATTTTAATTTTCTTGTATCAGTTCAGGCTTCCTTTGTGTCTCAGTATCTGGTCAGTTTTGGAAAAGGTAACCTAGGCCCATGGGGACTCACAGAGACTGAAGCACCAATCAAAAAGCATGCCTAAACTGGACCTAAGCCCCTACATATATGTAACCAATGGGCAGCTTGGTCTTCATATGGGTTGCCTAGCAAGTGCAGTATGGGCTGTCTCTGACATGGACTCTGAGGTCTGCCTTTTGACCACTTCCCCCTAACCAGACTGGGGTGCATGACCTCAAAGGAAGAGGGGGTGCTCAGTGCTAATGCAGTTCGATGTGCTGGGATAGGATAGTACTGAGTGGGATCCCCTTTTCTGAGATGGGGGGATAGGTAGGGAAGGGAATGGGAAGGCGGGACCTAGAGGAGAGGAGAGAAGAGGAGAGGAGAGAGGGGCTATGACTGGGTTGTAAAATGAATAAATAAGATTAATAAACTTAAAAAAGTAAACCTAACAAAAAGTTTTAAAAATATGGAAAGTGAATAATATTGTTAATAGCTACAGGTAATGTTTATCGACTATGTGCTTTGTTTCAGGCACATTGTGTAGGACGTACAAGGTGTCTCAGCCCTTGCCATCTGCTTCACAGACCTTTGCTAGGCACCAGAAGCAGGACCTTAAAAACTGTCAGAAGTTTTTTCACCTTGTGAGACACGAAGCTGAAGGATGAGGCAGGGTGGGCACAGAGACAGAGCACCAACCCTACTGCATTCTTGCCCACTCTTTGTCAAGGCCACACCATGCCCCTGGAGAGCTCACATGGTTCTTCCAGGTTGAGTGCCTGCTGCAGCACAAATAATTACTTGTAACCGAACTTTTAAATTATTATTTAACACTTATTTATTTATTACTAAATTCACTTATAACAAACACCAACAATTTCTTAACTATTGATCCTACAAATTCCTACAACCCCTTTAACCTATCCACTAAACCTATTGATAATTATTTTTCTAATCTTTTAGAATGATACAGTCTCTGGGGCAGGTCCTCAGTCGTCAGGAACACAGTTTTTGTTGTAGATTCTTTAACACACTTAGCAGTCCTTCTTCTGGATCTCTCAGATGCAGGTTCGTCAGGGTAGTTGGTTATTGCAGTCTCACCTTAAATAAGGCTTCATGCTTTCTTCTCTGTGGGAGACCCCAGCCGTCTGCAGGCCAACTTACTTCTTTTGAATCAGGAACTCAGCTGCTCTGCCTCAGTCCTTAAAGCCAGGCAAAGTTTCCCTTAGGCCACTGTTCAGACAGATCAAACCCCTCTAGGCAAAAGCTGAGCCACAGGGTTTAGTCCTTGGCCTTTTGGTGTCTTGCTCAGGCTTTCTTTGCTCACCAGCTTCTTTCTGCTTCAGGGAAATCTGGACATCAAATGATGGCCAGCACTTTTTTCAGCAGGACTCTTGGAGCTCTCTAGCATCAGGGGCCTCTTCTCCTTCTGGGCTCCATACACTGTCCTTAAATAGGAGGAACTCTGTTTCAGCTTAATTTGGGCTCCGCCCACTTAGCAGCTGAAAACAATGTCAGGCCAGATACTTTGTTTCTTCAAGTCCACTAAGTCTTTCCTGTTTTCCTGACTTCAACCTTGTTTTTCAGTCTATTGAGTCTTTCCTGTTTTCCTGACTTCAACCTTGTTTTTCAGTCTATTGAGTCTTTCCTGTTTTTCCTAACTTCAACCTTGTTTTTCAGTCTATTAAGTCTCCTGTTTGTTTCCTGTTTTTAGTACACATGCTGATAATATTCTTCATGCCCTGAATTAAGAGACAGTATCAAAAACCCCTATATATTTTCTAAATCTAATTTATCTAACCCCCTACAATTGCTGTTGGATTTTTCTCATTTTTATTAATTAATGGTAAGGTGGGTGGGTAAAACTGTGTCTCCAATGTGTCTGTGGAGACCCTGCTCCTTTGTTCCCCAGGACATCCAACTTTACTGAGCTCTTCTCATGAGCCAGGGCTGTGTGATGTTCAGCACACTTCTTGGGTCTCTCATATGCACCCTAAAGTTTGATGGCCACTGACTTAAATAAAACCAAGGAAATTGCAAAGGAAACACAGCTTGAAAAACAAAATAAAACCTTTATATGAAACCATAACACTTTTTATGGACTATGTCTCTACCCAGTTAAAACAATTAAATAAGCTTAATGTTGCTTATGCTTGAAAAACAGATATCCAAGTTATATTAGCATAAGTGTGGGTTGAAATTATGGCACTCAAGCAGGAATGGCACAAAATAATTTCATAAAGCTCCCAAAATGTTAAGAATTTTTAGATGACAAGTGCATTAGGGAAATTTGGAGTGTGGGCATAGTAGTAGGTATAACAGTGATAAAATACAAGGAAGTTTTCCCATGATGCTTCTTGTTAGCCATCCTGCTTTGAACACTGATGGTATAGTTAGCGTCCTAGGGGTTGCACAGATACACACCTTCCTCTATGTAGTGTCTACTGAATGAAGCCTCGCAGAGGTCCACATTTCTATGTGGATGTGGGATTGTTAGTGGGTTTTTCCTGTTTTCTAAAGTCTGAAACTCAAGGTGTGACTTGTTACATGACATACTGTCTATGCAAAATGCCACAACTTCTTGTTTAGTCATTAGGCTATGTGGTTGCTATGGTAGTTGATTTTTGCTGTCATCCTGACAGAAGTTTTAAACACTCTGGACGGGGTGGGGTGTTTCATACTTCTGGGCACATCTGTAAAGGTATTTCCAGAAAGAACCAAAAGTTGACGGGAGATCCACATAACAATTGGTGGCCACATCACTTGGGCTATGGTCCTAGACTGAATAAAGAGGAAAACAGGAAAAATAAAAAAAAATAGATAACTAATTGGTTCTTCTCTCTTCTTCTTGATTGCAAATGCAACTTGACCAACTGCCTCCCTTGCTGCTATGCCTTCAACAAAACAAACCTTTTCTTCTTTACTTGATTTTATCAAGTAATTCATCAAAGAGATGAGAAAGTAATGAACACAATTGCCTTATTACATATGTGTTACTAGTTCCTAACATGTTTAAATAGACACAGTTGCTGCAATCAGACAATCTGAATTTAAAGTCAACAATAGCTCTTCATCAGTGCTAAGGTCTGGCAAACCTCTGCACATCACCCTCATGTATAGCAGCAACTGGTGCTATCTCCCTGGGCAGGCTGACCCGATCCTGGTCCTCTATCTTGCTAGGAGTCCATGGTCAAGGTGAAACTCAGCCCTGATTCCATCTTGGCCATAGCCATCAGGACCCTGTTCTGGGGGAATTCACTGACCAGGTTGGGTATATGATATAATAGAAGGAGGGTGGCAGATACATTTGGAAGAGTCTCTTGACTGTGTAATTGCTGTGACATTCCATTTGAATGTCACCTGATAAATTAGGTAGCAAATATAATCAAACAGTATAATCATGCACATGATGTGAAACACCCATGAGTCCTATTTATTGTTCTCTGGGTGACCTCGGTTCCAGTTGGGTGAATACCCTTTTCTTTCAATTCTGTGCTATTTCCTAAAAATTAACTTCTTGGAGGATGCCTTTAGTTTCTTTAATGTCAGTGTTTATTGATCCCCAACTTACTGCCAAGCCAAATCTTTGCATTAGAGACAGAGACTTCCAGATATCACGAGTGGAAAAAAGACAAAGCCCACCAAACCATGAGCCCTGTGGGTCCTGGAATTGATTGCTATAAATCTATGTCACTTAACGGCTGTAAAAGTCAAGAGAAGGAAATGCTTTTCAAATAAAAATAAGTAACCTTTGACCCCTCTTCTCTGAGTGACTTAGTAATGAGATTTTGCTTTCCTCAAAGTTACATTGAGCCACAAGAGGCTCTGCAGGAAGTTGAGCGCCCCTGCTCAGCATCATCATCATTTACCTAACTGTCTTCAAAGAATGTTCTGAGCATTCAGTTTCCTAAGTGTGATGTCTGATGTGGATTCCAGTTAGAGCCACTTGTGCTGTTTACCTGTGACTTACATTTATTTTATCAGCAAATTGAGTCGCTACTTCATCTGCAGATTTGAGACCCATGAATCACTCCCCCACATATGAGAATGCTCAGTTTCTGGAATCCTCATTTCTTCAAGGCAGGCAGTTGAGGTACTCACTGTCATCTGGGGCTGGCTCAGCTGGGGCTGCAGACCAGACATCTGGGCTCCGGATCTGGGTTTGAAGTGTGTCCAAAGCTTTTCAGTTCCATCAGATAAATCCTCACCTGTACAGTCTCAGCTCACACTTTCTTTCCTGGGATGGGGCAGAATGTTGCCTTTTTTTATGGTGGCTTGTGCTTATTAAATATTAAAACCAAACATTACCACTATAAAAAGACACTTAAAGCCATGGGCATTTTCCCTGGTAATGAAAGTTGACTCACTTTCATTACTCTTTCTGCAGCGCATATGTGGGAGCTCATAGGGACTACTGATCTGGAAATACAAGCAATATGAGGCAGCCAGAAAGAGCTCTAACTATGCTGCACTGGAAAATAAGACTCAAAGTTTTTAAAAAAGTTGACTTGGCCACACATACTCTACAGAAAAATGTCTGCATTCACACATGAGGGCAATGGCATTGTCCTGTGGAAAACAGCACCATGTGCAGCCTTGAATGGCTAAAACTTTGTTTTAATCTTATTATGAACATGAATATAGGAATTTTCTGGTCCCACTTCTGATCATTAAACTTTGTGGCTTGAGATAGCTGGCATCCATTTTTGTTGGGACCTATTAAGAATGGGAGCTTCCCTTAAGTAGTATATCTTCATGGCAAAACATTACTGAGCAACGAGGATTCTGGAACTCTATCATGGTTAAAAGTGGTGGACAGAATGAGCCCCACACCCACGAACTAGCTACATGAACCAATCTGTCCACAAAATCCAGAGAGCTTCAATAGGCATTGGGTCACTGCAAGAATTTCACCCTCCCATAAAAGTCTCTGCAGAGCATGCTGAATTTTAATGGGATAAATTATTAAAGAGCAGTCAGCCTCCAACCTAACTAACCTAACTCTGACCTGTACTTAGTCAAGGGCGAGGTACACATCTGTGGCGGTCGTGGGAAAGCTCAGTCATGTGCTAAGTACTTCTACCTTATGAATATGAACAGGACACGGGTGAAGAGAGGACAACCTTCAGGGGGTTGACAGTGGGTTTGAGGATCATGTTGGTGTGCAGACAGATTGTTGTTACACCAAGCTTCTACCTGGTTGGGTTCTAAGGAGGTGCCCTGGCCTGAAGTCTGCAGGCAGGAAGAAGGTACGCCAGAGTGCAGAGGGATGGGCACAATGGCAACTGACCTCATCAGTGATGCAAGAGACATCAGAACACAGCACACTTAGCGCTTCCGGCTCAGGTGGGTTTCAGAGAGCACTCTGATGTTAACCCTCAGCTACCACAGTGACAGATCTGCCTCAGAATTCAGACCATGATGTATATATACCCACAGTGCAAAGTCAGCTGCTTTCACAGAAGCTTTGTTTGGACCTATGCTATGGTTCTGGGGGAATATTTGTCTAAAACCAGAACAACAACAAAAACAAGACCACCCTGACAGATAATTTTTCAAATTATTTTATTTTTTAGTTTTTTAATATTATAATATAATTACATCATTTCTCCTTTTTCCTTTCCTCCCTCCAAACTCTCCCTTATATCTCTCCTTACTCTCTTTCAAATTCACAACCTATTTTTAATTGTTGCTGTTGTTGTTGTTGTTGGTGGTGGTGGTGGTGTGTGTGTGTGTGTTTCTAAATATAAAAATGGAACTTTGTCTATCTGTATAAGGTATATATGTCTTCAGGGCTGGCCATTTGGTATTGGATAACCAATTGCTGTGCTTTCCTAAGGAAGTTTATCTCCTGCTCTCTGAATACTTTATAGTTGCCTATATTCTTTGTCTAGTGTTGAGGCCTCCTGAGTTTTCCCCACCCACCCCATCCATGTTAGTTGCTCTATTAGTGTCTGTTAACTGCTCTAAAGGTGATGGAGCCTGGGAAAATGGAGCTGATCATGCAATAACCAACTGTTTCTCAGAGCCTCAGGCAATTTACATTTTGAGGGTTAAAAGGAGTCAGAGGAGTAAAGTGTACAATCACAAGGGTAAGCCTCATGTGGTAGGCAAGCCACACACAGCAGAGAAACTTAGCATGGCAGAAACATATTTTTCTATAGACGCATATAAACAAATAACAATAGCCAGTTGTAATGAATAATCTGAATTAAACTCCCTCTTATATGCCATACCTGAGAGGGGCATGAAAGTGTAATACAACAACCATTATGTGTTTTTAAAGAAACTGAGGTCACAAAACTCTTGTCTTGTTTTCTTAGATTTTTTTTCACAAGTGGTCAGACTTCTCCTCTCAAGACTCCATTCTTCGACCATGTTCTGACAGGCATCGTATTGCTCATCTCACATTTGGGCAGTCATGGTGAGACTTTATGGGTGTAGCTTCTGACACTGCAAACAGCAAACTCCCTGATCCTCTGGCTCTTACAAACATTCTGCCCTCCCTTTTAAATATTCCTCCTTAGAAACCATCTCATATACCCCTCCTTGTTCTCTTTCAAATCTATGGCCTCTTTTTGGATTACTTGCTATTAAATTCATGTATGTGTATTCATATACATATATTTCTAAATCTAACCTCCTCAGTCTGTATAATGTTACATATATATATATATATATATACACACACACACACACACACACACACACGTGTGTGTGTGTGTATGTATGAATGTATGTGTGTATTATGTATGTATATTCTTCAGGGTTTAGTATTTGTTAATGGATAACCAGTTGATAAGCTCTTTCCTGGGGAAAACTATTTTTTCCATTCTCAACATTATATTGAGAATTACATGTATTATAGGGATTTTTAAATGTACATTGTTAATGCTGTTGTTCCTCATAAATTTTCAGACATGTTTACTGTTATTCTTCTATAATTATATCCTTTCTGTCTCTAACTTAAGCCCACACAAATTTTCCCATGTTCAGCTTCAGTTCACTTGTACCAGCACGTCCCCTCTCTATTGCTCCTACTCCCAAATGTAGCAATGGTCCCTTTTCACTTCTCCACTTTCTGTAGTGACTCCAGGTTACACATTCCCATCTGAATATTTGTACCTAGGAACCTCAGATGCTAGAGAACATGTGACATTTGCCTTTCTGGGTCTGGGTTACCTCACTCAATATGATCTCTTTCTCTTTTTTTAATGGCTTATTTATTTATTTATATATTTATTTATTTTTACATTGGTATTCTGCCTGCATGTAGGTCTGTGTGAGGACATCATATCCCTGGGAACAGGAATTACAGACAGTTGTGAGCTGCCATGTGGGTGCTGGGAATTGAACTCAGGTCCTTTGGAAGAGCAGCCAGTGCTCTTAACAGCTGAGCCATCTCTCCAGCCCTCACTCAATATGAGTTCCATCCATTTACATGCAAATTTCATGACTGCATTTTTTTCACCGCTAAATAGTATTTCACAGCATATATGCAGCACATTTTCATAATACATTTGTCAGTTAAAGGGCATTTAGGGTGTGTCCATCTCCTAGCTGTTGTGAACAGAGTGGCACTGGCTATGAATGAATATGTATCAAAGTAGGTTTCCAGTTCCTTTAGGCATCATATTCACACTATCAGTTTTACCAACCCCATGAGCATGGGATTTCTTTCTATTTTCTAGTCTTTTTCTCTTTCTTCAAGGCTTTAAATTTTCATTGTATCTGTTCATCTCCTTGGTTAGCTTTATTCCTAGCTATTTTATTTTCTTGGTGCTTATTATGAATGGGAGTTGTGTCTATGATCTCTTTGTATGCTTTTTACTGGTGTATAGAGACACCGTTGACTTTCACAAGTTGGTTCTATATCCCGCCACATTGCTGAATTTGTTTATCGTCTCTACAAGTTTACTGGTAGAATTTTTATATCTCATGTATAATGCCATATTATCTGCAAATAGGGACAGTTTGACTTCTTCTTTTCCTAGTTGTATTCCTGCAATTTCCCTCTCTTGCCTTATTGCTAAAGCTAGTGCTTTTAGTACAATATTGAAAAGGAGTAGGGGTAGTGGGCAGCCAAGTCTCATTCCTGACTTCCGTGGTATCGTTTTAAGTTGTTCTCCATTTAGGATGATATTGTTGGTCAATTTCTCACATATAGCTTCTGTTATGCTGAGGTAGAGTCCTCCTAGTTCTGCTCTGTGTGATGTCTATCATGAAGGTGTGTTCGCATTAGTTCTATTCTGTGGCATTTTTACCATGGAGGTGTGCTGGATTTTGTCTAATCCTTTTTATGCATCTATTGAGATGTTTGTGTGGTTTTTACATTTAAATCTGTTGATGTGGTTTGTTATATTTATTGACTTGTGTATGTTGACTCATCCCTGCATCTCAGGGAGAAAGCCAATCAGGCCACGGTGGATAATGTTTTTGATATATGTCTGCATTTGGTTTTCAAATACTTTATTGAACATTTTTGAACACATATTCACCAGGGAATTGACCAGTAGCTTTCTCTTTTTGTTGTTGATGCTGTGTCTTCCCCTGGTTTAATATTAGGGTGATGCTGGCTTCATAAAAAGAATTTGAGAGTATACCTTCTGTGTCTATTGTTTTTTTTTTAATTTTAAGAATCATCTTTGAAAGTCTGGCAGAATTCTACTTGGAATCCATTTGACTCTGGCTTTTTTTTTTTAACTGGAATTTTTTTTTTTAATTACCATTTCAATCTCCCCACTTGCTATGAGACTATTTGGGTTGTTGACTTCTTGGTTTAATTTTAGTGGCTTGGCTGAATCTAGAACTTTATCCATTTCTTTTAATTTTCCCAATTTATCTGTCTATTGGTATTAAAATATTCCCTTATAATATTCTCAATCCATTTGGTTTCTCCTGCAATGCTTCCTTTCTCACTTCTGACTCTATAAGTTGTGTCTTCTCCTTACATCATTTGGTTAGGTGATCCAAGGGTCTGACAATCTTCTGAACGTCTCAAGAACCAAATCTAACATTGCACGTCTCTTCCATGTTCTTTCATACCAAACTGATCCCTTTGTGACCCATGTCTCCTTCCACAGAGCTCTTCCTTAGTGAGAATGAAGAGGGACCCTTTACATGCTCTATACAGGGAAGGATGTTACCCAGTGTTTTTCACATGTTACATAGACATTCTGCTCAGTTTGGAGCAATAAACACAACCTTAGTATGTAAATGTGAAAAGGCACTGTGTTGGCTCTGTCCCATCCCTGCACACCCCATGAAGACGGTGGTGGGATGTGACTTCTCCAATATGTGCTCAGTGTCCTATTAATCTTTTGTCTCAGGACCCATGGTAATTTCCCTGGGCGGGGATGTCCTCATCTGTAACATACATGTAATCATCAGAGATGTAGCTTTAGGAAGAAATGTATATTCTTACAACACCATTTTAACTGGAAATTGAATAGCTAATAAAAACAAGGGTGGGCTTGCCATCTGTTGAGTTCATTTTAACCTTGGAAGGCTTTTAATTTTTCTTTTTAAGTCACTTACTCTGTGTATTTATTTTTGAAATTATTTTACTGCCTAGGTGTGGTTTTATAAATTTAGTAAATGTGAACAAATGTTGACAATTTTGGAAGTTTATGAAATTGCCCTGATAGTTCAACCCATAATGATCTCTGTTGTCATGATACACTGCTTATTCTCAGGCCAAGCCTGTGTAATTCCCAGGCTCCTGTTTCTCCATCAATGTTATTGTGACTATGACACTTTGGACCATGGCATGCTAGGAAAGACTGTGGCTGTAGATCTGCTTGTTTGTTTAACTGAGCAGGGAGCCCAGGGCATCATTAGTGCACAGTGCCCCTGTCACTGAGTTAGGCCCAGCTCCCGCACAGGTGTCTTTCATGTGATTGGTGAGCAGTTCTTGGAGGCCATCTGCTGGTGGCCATTTGACCAAAATGGTGCACATGGACCGTTTATAGCTATGGTTATTTCTGCAGGGTCTAGACTGTCAACCAGCCCCTAGTTATTGGAAATGTAACAGAAACTCTAACCCAGCCCAGCACAACACATTTCCATCTAAAAGCCATTCATTCTATGGTCCCTGGAGTGGCCCATAACAGATCTTGATGTCAAAGTCCCTAAATACGAATGATGATACCATCTACCCTTTCGAGGAGAGGAGAGGGCACCCTGTGAGAATCTTCCCACTGCCTTGATAGGGAATTGGAGAAGCTGTTGAAGACAATAAAAGAGTCTGTGCATAGCTGCATGATATCAGCCACCACAGATACGTTTAAAACTTCCACCTCATCTAATTATGCAGCATGATACTTGGAATTTCTTTAAAATCACTGGCAGGGCCCCAAGGTTGAAATCCATAATAACAAACACACATCTATGTAGAAAAACTCACTGAGTCCTAAGTTTTAAATAAAAGACAAGGGGGTAATATAAAACCAGCAAAGCCTTTGGCTTGGCCTTCCAAAGCTAATGTAGTTATCCTGGCTCAGTGGAAACAGGTGCTGTTCTGTGTGGTGTAGAGGTTCCTGATAGACACTTCAGGCATCAACTTACTCTTCTTGTGCTCCATTCTTGCAAATAGGCACTCTCATAAGTAGGAGCTAGCAGAAGGCAATGGTACCAAAACAAAACAAAAATCCTGACTATGAAGAGAGGGAGACAGGACCTGCAACATCTAGTGAAGAAAACTTTTAAGTCCAGTGTGGAATCACAGCTCTATGGCTCCCGGTTGAGAACAGCAGGCAGTGCATTTATGTGGACTGAAAAACGAAGTCTTAAGCATACTAAACTTCTGATTACTTTTTCTCAAATCTTGATATTAGTCTCCCATTCTTGTCTGATGGAAAGCTAGGCATCTGCTCTGCCCCTCACTGGGCTGTTGTTAGCCAGTGTGAAGGCACTGATTTCCTCTGACTTTGTCATGGCTTCATTTCTGTGTGGGATACTGTTCTGGTTTCACACATTGCACCAAGAAGTTGACGTTCACTTTGGAGATTCATGCTTAGCTCCTTTAAGCGAGGCTAAACCGCCGGGTCTATGAGCCAATTTTCAGTTTCCAACTTTTGGGTTCTGGCACAAGCATTGGTTCTGACACAGTAAGAGAATTGACAATATCACAAATCAAAATCTTTTCAACACTTGGTGTGGACTTAGCCATCTCACTTCCAAAATGTAAATGAAGTCCTCACAGTGAGTATCAGCACTGGTAAGGTGTCCCAGGCACCTAAGATGGTCATCTCGTGGCCCTTATGAAATTAAACCATGATAGCAATTTCCATGATGCTATCTGTTTTCAATGAGTGCATGCCTGAATTTTTAGGATGTACTACACTAGGATGCTTTCTCACATGAGTATCAAACAGTAATTGCACCATCTACTAACTTTATAATCCCCCTCTTAACCTGCCACTCCCTGACACTGTTAGTAACCAACTGTTCCAGATTCTCTGCAAGGACTTGGATGTTATTTTCAGTGCTTGAGATAAGTTGTTTGATTTAGGCTCTTTAAAGGGCACTGAAGAAGGCATTCCTTCAGTGACATTCCCTTTATCAACACCTCTCATAAAAATGATGAGCTCAGCAGCTTGTTCAGAATCAGTTTTGCTGTCTACTAACAAAGTGTCAGATTTAAATCACTGACTAAACTCTCCAAATTTCATGTGATCAGTTCCCAGTTTCTTCAATTCACATGGAGTGAGGGATACTATTTTCTGTGTGTACAAGTATAGGCATTTAGAATGTAATTAGAAATAATATTGAAATAATAGGTTCTACTCTAGAGTCCAAGGGTAGTCTTGTGGAAGACATTAATTTTAGGTATATCCCTCTTTTCTAGGGAATTCTCTAGTTTTGCAAACTGGTTAATAATCTCATCATCAGTAAATGGTTTTGATATTTTGCTATTAAATATGATTCCATACATTAGCTTTTGCAAAAGTATCCATTTGAGTTATAAATTTTGGAAACTAATTTTGTTGAGAAGATAGACTCTTCTCAGTTCTAGTATTTATTTATTTGAAAATTTTATACATGAACACTCTATTTATATCATTTCCAACCCCTTTCATTTCCTCCCATGTCACCCAACTTCTTCTCAAATCTGTGGCCCCCTTGCCTTCTGAGACCCTTTAGTGTTGTTAGTATGTGTATTCATTAAGGGTTCATTACTTGGGCTTGGATAACCCATCAAAGGGACTGCTCCAGAAAAGACTGGCTGTTGTTTTCCCCTCTTCCAGAAGCCATAAATTATACTTCACTCTTCTCCTAGGGGAGGGCCTTGTACAATTTCTCCGTCCTTGTCGGCATGTAGACTCATGTTGTCATTATTCAAGTCTTGCTTAGGCAGCCATATTTTTGAGATACCATGGATGCAGCTTTCTTGTCATGTATGGAAGACACTGTCTCAGCAGACACCTGGGTCCTTTGTGGCTTACAGTCTTTCTGTCTCCTCTTTGTCAATGTTTCCCGAGACTGTTAAGGACTGTGTTGAGGGTAATCAGTTTTGGTTAATCACTCCAAGGTTGGTTACTATCTGCATTTTGACCAGTTGTCACTTTCTGTAATAGTCTTTTTGCAACAGTCTTTTTGCTGCAAAAACAAACAAACAACAACAAACAAGAAGCTTCTTCAATGAGGAGTGAGGGTTACTATTTTCTGTATGTACAAGTATAGGCATTTAGAATGTAGTTAGAAATAATATTGAAATAATAGGTTCTACTCTAGGGTCCAAGGGTAGTTGGCTAGGTTTACAGTATTAGACATGAATTTTCTCCTATTGAGTGAACCTTAAGTCCAGTTAGGCAGGTTTTGGTTGACCCTAAGATGTGCCACTATTATACCCTTGTGGGTATCTTGCCATGCTGGTCATTGTGGTTCATCATTGTCATATCTGGGTAGGATCAATGATTACTTTTCATCCTTGGCAGATTCCCACCTTCTAATATGATGAGTGAGTCCTCAGGGAGGGCTTTCAGGACAATTGTGGTTGTTCTGTATCTGCAGTATGTGGCACTTTTACCAGTAGGGTATATCATTTATGTTCTGGCTGAGGTTGGTGACAGACTCACAGGTGCTGTACAACTTGCAAGAAAGGTATTAATCCACAGTGTCATAATGAGTTAAAAATAATGTAAACCCAAATTACATTTAATACCCTCATAAAGTAAGTTATGCAGTCTACCAAGCACACAGCTCCATAGTTTGCTCCAGAATGTGGCTGCTTCCCTGACACTTGTATGATGACTAAACATTGTGGCTTTCTCTGCTGCAGCCCACCACCATCAGAGAATTTTGACTGGGAAAGTGATCAAATTTTAAATTTTGAATGCACTGAATTCATATTGATTCTGCATTATTGCCACAAATTAGATCTGTTACTGATGTCACCAGTGATGGGGTGATGTTATGCATTCTAAATGTTAGTTACCCTGCTCCCAGAAGCCTGCTATCTGTACACCAAGTGAAGCTAGCTATGTTACCTTTCTTCTTAGTCATTAACTCTGTTTGATTAATAAATGCTGAGGACTGAGAATGGGCAAAGAGAAAGGTAGGTGGTACAAAGGTTAGTGGACTTCTGGGGCAGACAGAGAGATTCATGAGTAGAAGCCTTGAGAAGAAGGGAAGAAGCCAGGAGCAGGAAGAAGGAGACATGTTGCGTCCCCCTCGACCAGCAAGGATGACGCAACTCACAAAAGCTCTTCTCCAGCAGTTTATTCAGGTCCCTTGAAAACAGTCTTCCGAATGCCTGGGCAGACCCAACCCACAGGCTAAATACTAAATGAACAGCCAATCAAGTAAAGCCACGTGGTGCTATCTTAGAGGCCCACGTATGCGGAAGCAAGCCAGATCAGCGGTCTTAGCCAAATATGGACTTTTTTACCACTGAGAGCACTCACCGTCGGGCTGGTGGAAGGCGGAAACCGGCACCATCTTTAGGGCGCGGCACATCGCAGCTCTCTACAGTTCCCCCTTTTTTATTTTTTCTAAAGTTGGTAGAAGTCCCTGGAAAGGCTTCATAATCCCCCTATCTGGGGATCTCACGGTGGGCCTGAGCCTGTAGGAGGGCGGTGCTCAAACTCTTACCCGTCTCTGGGTCAGCCTCCCCACTCGGGACTGCCCTGTCTTAGGTGGCCGAGACTTACCCGTCAACTCCGTCATTGACTTGCCAGACCCTAATATCCGTGGAACGAATACCTCAGTGGGCAGGGACTATGCTCAGTGAAGATTTAAGGCTTCACGGCAGCGAGCCATGCCTGAGGGGACTGGCCCGCCTCAATGGCGACAAGGGCTTGTATAATCATGGCTGCATTACGCTTTTGTGTGGCTCTCATTTTGTAGATGCACCATAGGCAAACCAGACAGGCTAGTATCATCAGTATCGCCAAAGAGCCTACGCCCGCCCACTCCTTAAGATGATCCATAGCCGTCTGTATCCAGGAAGTCAAGCCAGTAGCCAGGCTCAGATCCACCTGAGTGGAGTTGATGTGGACGATTGTCGCTCTCAGCTCTCTCATCAAATTTTCAAATTCAGCCGACCAATCCTGTAAGAGGAACTTTGACAATTGTCTAGACAAATTAGCAGCCTTTGTAAAATTTTGATACTGCACGGAAGTAACACACAAACCTTGCATTTTCCACTCACACCCCAATTGTGCTAGTCGCCAAAGAGAATCAATTTGTTCTTGTATTAAATCTATGCGTTGATTAACTATCATAAGGCCTCCTTTGAGATGAGAATTCATAGAGGTCTGGGTATCCAATGCCTGTGCCACAGTGGCTGAGATGTTATTCAGGGCATTGGCAGTCTGTATAGAACTAGACAAGGCAATAGCTGAGGCAGTAGCTCCCACAGCAGCAATAGTGATGCAGTAACAATAGCTGCAGTGATGCCAAAATCTCTTTTAAACCTAAATAGCATCATGGTATTAGGAGCCTCTACAGGAACTGGTACATATCTAGGCATTCTAGTCACCACAGCCACAGGAAAGGCTGTGGCATTCCAGCATAGGGCATAAAAACATGTGCCCGGAGTGCATACTACCTTTTCTTCACCTAAGGATGCACTCCCATTACTTACAATCCACAGAAAAGGAGGCCAGAGACATACTGGCGAGGCTGAAAAGTTCTTGTTGCGGTAAGAATGAAACAAAGATTTCCAAGTACCAGAGCCACTACCGCTAGAAAAATCCAATTTGGTAGCAGACCCTAGGGAAAAACTACCTCTTTGATAAATTCTTCCCCCAGGTATAAGTATAGGTCCCAAATCCATATAGCTACCATTTGCTCCACACAAAAGCCATAAATCAAAAGGATTGGTGGCAGTCTGTTGACGATCCCTAGTAGATATATCAAGCATCTGCTCTTTGATATGTATGTAAAGGACATTGTAATGACCCCACGCCCAGTAGCCAAACAGGCTGGTGCCATACCCGTCCGGTATCTTTTTCTCAGAGATGGGAAACTAGGATACCAACCCATATGCAATCAAACATGCCCTTCTTGAAGTCGCTAGAAGCTGACCCCAAGTGCAGTGCTTAGCCTCGCATCCTGAGCGTGATGATAGCTTAGTCCTTTAGGACAGTCAACCAAGCTTGTGGCTGTCTAGCCTCCAAGGCAGCAAAGGCTTGCACCAGCATGGCATTACTTCTCCTCTGTGAAATCCTCATCTTACAGATACACCATAGGGCAATGAAACTGACTAGGAAGAGCATGCCTCCTAGGGCACCCATTCCCACCCATTCCTTCAGATGATTCATGGCTCGGAGGATCCATGTTGACAGTCCTTCAGCAACAGAGACATCAACCCGGGTGGAATTCACATGCACGATGGCAGTTCTCAGATTCTGCATCAGCTTATCAAACTCGCCAGACCAATTTCCTGTAAGATACTGAGAGAGTTGCTTAGACAAATTTGCAGCTACAGTATAATTTTGATATGGCACAGAGGTCACACACAAACCAGTCATTTTCCACTCACAGCCAATCTGGGCCACCTGCCACAATACATCCAAAGCCATGGCTACATTGGCTGACAAATTATTCAAGGTAGCAGCAGTCTGCACTGAGGCATCCAGGCTTCCAACCCTTTGTTCTTATAAGGGGTGATAGCTGCTTTACACTCCTTTGTACATTGCTCATACACAAGTTGTTTAATTAAGGGCATTGCCAAATCAGGGTCTCCAAATACCCTTCCAGCTGCTTCAACCATTATAGCCACGAAGTCTGAGAAAGGCTCCAGGGGATCCTGAATAACCTTGGTTAGATTGCCATTCACTTCCCCTTTGTTAGGCAATGATTTCCAAGCTCTGGTTGCGATTAAATTGATTTGCTCAAACACCTGAGCCAGATACCCAGTTTGTTGTTGAGCATATCGACCTTGCCCAAGAAGCATGTCCACATCCCAGGCTGGGTTTCCTGCTGCACGATTAGCAGCAGCTTGTTCATTAGCAAACTCAATCAAGAAAGCCTTCCAATCTAAATACTGCCCAGAGGACAGGCAGGCACGTGCCAAGCTCATCCAGTCACTAGGAGTCATGCAATAATGACTAAGAGCTTCCACCTGAGCTACAGTGAAAGCAGCATTAATCCCATAAGTGCGGACAGACTCAGCGAGTGCTTTAATTACCTTAAAATCGAGAGGTTCATGATAACGATTTCCCCCTCCATCCTGAAAGACAGGGTAGTACAGCTCATGTCTCACTTCCCTCCAGACATTTGGACAGAATGACCGCCCACTAGGATCACTCAGAGGGGAAGTCTCATTATATGAAGGCGGCGCCAACACAGGCGGCCCCGGACCTGAGGGCTCTATCCGGGTGCAGTCAGAACTCTTCCTCAAAGATGACTTCTCCATTTTCTTTGTTAACATTTTAAGTTCCTCTTTAGGCGCTGAGCTATCCTCTTCCAAAGTATCTTTCCCAGATTTGACCAAGCGCTCCTCTTTTAACTGTTCTAATGCCTTTTGTCCTTTTTCCACTGCCTTGCAATATCTCTGATCTCCTAAACAACTCCGAACAAGTCTCCAAATAGGCCGTTCTCCTCCCTGCAATGTACTTTGCTCCCAGGCAAAATCCAAGTCCCTGCCTAATTTGTCCCAGCAGGATACCATAAGATTCCCGGACACCACAAACCACGGAGCCACGGAATCGCATTCATTCAAAAATCTTTCTAGGGTAGACTTCTTAATCTTCAAATTCCTAGCTAAAAGTAGCTCCTGAAGAGCCAGAAAAATTGGATGTGACTCAGACAATCCCATGTTTAAAAATTTACTTTCGGTTCGCAGCTTCCCTGCGAAACTTTACCTTTTGTTCGTAATCTCCGCGAAACTTTACCGTATGTTCACTATCTCCGCGAAACTTTACCTTTTGTTCGCTATCTCCGCGAAACTTTACCTTGTGTTCGCTATCTCCGTGAAACTTTATTGTCCTAATTTATCCCAGGAACTTACCAGCACTGCCCCTGACTGCAGGAGTTCTGAGTCTTTTTTGGGTCCCCGTACGGGCCACCACTTGTCGGACCAGCAAGGATGACGCAACTCACAAAAGCTCTTCTCCAGCAGTTTATTCAGGTCCCTTGAAAACAGTCTTCCGAATGCCCGGGCAGACCCAACCCACAGGCTAAATACTAAATGAACAGCCAATCAAGTAAAGCCACGTGGTGCTATCTTAGAGGCCCATGTATGCGGAAGCAAGCCAGATCAGCGGTCTTAGCCAAATATGGACTTGTTTACCACCGAGAGCGCTCACCGTCAGGCTGGTGGAAGGCGGAAACCGGCGCCATCTTTAGGGCGTGGCACATCGCAGCTCTCTACACAGACACACGATGGGGTAGATGAAATAAGATCTTTCCACGTGGCCTGGAACATTGGCATAGCATGGAGAGTAGCAGTCCAGGGTACATATGTATATTATATGGGTTATATTTGGGGAATAGAATTAAGGGCTAGCTTAGATGGGCTAAGATTGCACAAACCAGGCCAAATCTTGTTAAAATCCATCAGGTGTCTGTGTGTGCTCATTAACAATGGTGGGTTAAGGGTTAACACTGCCAGTCAATTAACTTTAATATCAATACAGGTAAATGACTTAAATAATTTATTTATACACATCAGAACCTCACTTCTGCCTTATGAAGTGGACAAGCTGGAGTCTTCTCACCTTGCTTGTTGATTTCTTCTTGGGGTGGCCTGTGGTCTAAAAAATTCCTGGAAAAATCCTTGCACTGGGCAGACATGGATGCTGACCGCTGATATGTTCACCTCCCACCAAGCAATCTCTGATTATGTTCTCTATGCAATTCTTTGGAAAAAAATGGCCACAGATATTGATGGCCATTCTTGCAGATCATGACCTGGCAAAGCAGGTGTGTGCAGGAAAGAGCAGTGGGTGAACATAGACAGGACGTGTTTCCATGGGTTTGTCTCATGTCACATAGTGTGGTGACTCAGGTGCTCCTTTGGGATGCACACAGTGGTTCTGATGTCACTGTGGCTGGCCTTGGTCGCAGCCTCCCATCTCCACATGTAGTCAGAGGATTCATAGAACCTGAAAATGGTTTCCTTCAGAAACTTCAGTCTGGAGCATTTTTTTCTGGGAAGTTTTTCTTCACAGGGCAGGAGCATCCCCGGCCCCCAAACACCTCTGTGAAAGACCACCCCTCGTCTCAAGCCCAGGGCACACATCTGAACTGTCTCATCCCATTCTTCCATCTTCATTGCTGCTCAAGATCAGAATCTACTGGAGAATAATGTATTGCTAATGTACTGATGCCTGTCAGCAGTTCTTAACCCATGCACACGATAAAAAGAAAACCTTTACATTAACCTCTGAGGAATAACAAACACTATAAAGTGCTGCAAGATCTTGATAGTGCTTCCAGGGCTCTTTCCTTTCTTAATCCTATCCAGTCACTCCTGCACTATGTGCTATCCATGTGTCCCTATGTAATTGTTCTGGTGGCGCATTCTAATTTTGTGATATGGTTTGGAATAAATGACTTGACCTCCACTTAGTTCACAAGGATTTCCCTGGCATGTGTGATTTTGACTGAAATTTCTATATTTCAAGAAATATGCCTGGAAATGTTTGGGGTGCTAATTAGAAAAGCATAAAACTCAAGCTTAAAGAATTCCATTTCAGAACAAGGCACAGGCAAGATAGAATGTCTCTGTGCATTTTCAGTTCTTGGCCCAGCAATTAACTTCCATATGCTCCTGGCTTTTCATAATTATAATGTATTATGGGATCCTGCACTTTTTTCATTAGCTCACCTCCTAGTAGTAATGCAGATTTATATCTTGCTTAGTAGTGGATAAAGTACATGAAAGTAATAAAACTGCATTTAAGTACATATTTCATAATTCTGGATTATCACACCATTACTCCTGATTAGGATGTGTTCTCACACATAGTCGGGAAGATGGATGCCACTCTGCCTGCTGTGGCACAGAATGAACCGAGCCGAGTGCCAGCTCGATAAATGTTAGATGGGATTTCTGAAAAGCCTAGCAAGCTTCACAGTCAATGAAAAACAGAATATTATCTGAACAATAAGATTTCTCAGTTATACTTCAAAAGGTATGGTCCTTATTCCCAACAGGGTGTCAAAATTCTGGGCCCTGTGTTTACCCTGTGATGTGATTTGAATGCACAGTGTTCTCCATGGGGTCATGTGTTTGAGCACCTGGTCTCCTGCTGGTGGTGCTGTTTGAAAAGCTGGAAAGTGGAGCCCGGCTAGAGGATGGGAGGAGCCATTAGGTCGTGTCTGGGTCATACTTCTTCATCCTGCCTCCGGACTGCAGATGCCAGGCAACCTGCAGCTCCTGCTCCCGCTGCATGCCGTACTTTCCCTCACTGATTGGTACTGAATAGTTTATAACACTTTATTAATTCTCTGGTAAATTCATACTATGCATTTTGATCATATTCATCTATCCCCCAACTCTTTGCAGGTTCTTTCCCTACCTTCCTACCCACTCAACTTCATCTTTCTCTGTTAATCTCCTGTGCTACAAAACAGCTTCTGTGGTGAAGGTTGACAGATGCACTAACTTGCGGGTGTGTGATAAGCCATTAGGAGTTGTTTTATTACTATTATACCCATTTAGCAGAATAGTAGACAGGTTCTGGTGACTTTGACTGATTGAGGTACAAGTGGCTCACTTTCATAGCAGTGCCAGGTACAAGGCCTTGCATGCAATTAGAAAGTGTTTGGTTACTCCCATGACTTTTATACCAGTACTACTCCTGTGGGACCACCTTGTCAGGTTGGTTTGTTGTAATAGCCCTCCTGGTTTGTAGCTAGTGAGACTCACGACTCCTTTTCTCCTATGGAAGCATGCACCGCATCCTTTAACATGATGAGAGGTATCCTGTAGGAGTAAAGCTTCCAGGCTGCTGACAGCTTGATTAGCCCATATTCTAAGTTTATGGTGTCTTAAGAAATAAATGGGGTCTTGCTCTCAAGTTCTGAAGGGTAACCAAGGACAATAGTCAGTCGTGTTTTGGGGTCTATGGGACCCCACTGAGAAAATCCTAAGTTGGTGAGAATAAATGGGGTCAAGTATGTGATTGTGTCATTAGCCATTTTGCACATTTATGCAAGACTCTCTTTTGGCTAATGATACTCTATGTTTATTTAAGTCTGTCCTGGAAAAGGGACCCTTGGCCACCAGAGGAGAGAAACAGGAAGCTATTAATTATCAGGTCCCAGGAGGCCCTATCCTGATAGAACCCAGACAGGGGTGATTGACTCATCCAGGACTCTGATATTTTAAGTTCTTTTCTTTTCTTCTTGTGTTTAAATATTTATACTGCTTGTCAAATCATTTTTTCCCATCCTTTCCATCCCTCCTAAATCTCATTGCTCAGTCTTTAATGTTGACTGTGGTGCTAGTTTTTATTTAGCTCTTTCTAACTTCCTGCTGAATGGAAATGAGGTTTCTATTTATCAGGATTGTGGATAATAGAATATACATGTATTGGCACTTTCAAAATCTACCTGGAAGTTAAGCATGCAGTCCCCATAACATCTTCATGGGTATTGTAGTGGTTGTTTTATCCCAAACAGAAACAACTCAAAAGTTCTTCAGATGATGAATGAGGGAACCAAGTAACCGAGGAACATCCTCCAGGTGGGTGGACGTTCACTGGCAGAAAGAGGAGATGCTGCATATGCTGCAGTGTGGGTGAACTTTGCCATCATGCTGAGTGGAAGAAGCCAGCCATACAGAACACAGCTGGCACAATCAGAACTTTGGAGACAGTCAGACAGAGAAAGAGAGAGAGAGAGAGAGAGAGAGAGAGAGAGAGAGAGAGAGAAGGAAGAAGGGAGGATAGGGAAAATGGCACCTAACCAGCACAGCTTCCTCATTCCTAACCACATGTCCCTATAAAGACACCCACATGCTTGGCTCTGGATCCCGCTTCTGTGTGGCTCCAGGAGTTGTGAAGACAAGAGGGAGCA
Source organism: Lophiomys imhausi (assembly GCA_907164525.1). Classification (NCBI taxonomy): domain Eukaryota; kingdom Metazoa; phylum Chordata; class Mammalia; order Rodentia; family Muridae; genus Lophiomys; species Lophiomys imhausi. The sequence goes on from CAJQZJ010032670.1 coordinate 2,911,077, forward strand.
CCCACCCACCTGACAGAGGTCAAGTGCTCAGGAACAGCAGCAGCAAGCAGGAGGTAGAGCCTTCTGCAATGCTTCTCTGTATGACAAGCCACATTTAAACTTAAGAAGTCTTTATAAATAGAAAGATGGAGATGGAGATGGAACGAAGGGGAGGCGGAGGTGGAGAGGGCTTAGCGACTGATGGCACTTTGTAATCTTCCTGAGAGCCAGCCAGCATCCTCCCGGTACGCCAAGCGGGAGGCCTGGCTGCGCAGCTTGGTTTCCCCCTCACTTTTGGCAGATTCTTTGCCTGCCGTAGATTGAAGAAAATAGGAATAAGCATCTTTCGACCACAAACAGATGTGGTTGATAAAGAAAATGTCAGCAAAAATACTAAAGCAATGTGTCACAGCAGCTTTCTGACAGATAGAAGGAAAAGGTAAGGGATGTTCTATCATGTCCGACAAGGTGTTCTTTTTGAGATTTAAAGATCACTGTGCAACTTTAAACATGTTTGTCACTTTGCCTCTGACTGCAGCTATCTCGGGCTACACACGAACTTTATCAGCTAGGCATAGGGGGAAAGAAAGCAGCCGGCTCCCATTTATCTCAGCTCGGTTCCCTTCAAAGCCAACAAATAAATTACAGTGTACATTTGATACAAATTGATTTCTTAACTCAAATAACAATGTTGTCCTCCCGGTCAGGCCATGTGTCACTCACTCATGAGGCTGAGTGAAAGACCCAATCCGTCTGGGTGACAGAAATAGGCCCAGCACTCCTCACTGAGGAATGCTAATCGCCAGGGCTGGCCCGGCCTTTGTGGGCCAGCTGTGATAAGGAGAATCAGGCCGCCCTGTCACCATGCGAATGGCCATCACTGCGATCCAGCAGCTGTAGCAGCCTGCAGCTGCCATCCTATTTCATGTGAGAAAATAAGATCTGGCCACTGTGGCTAAGATGCCCGTGGCTGGGACAGTTTGTGAGCCAAAGTGAAAGGAGACCATTGAATGTCCTCAGCTGATCTTATCTGTCACAGGAGAAATGAGATATTGGCAGGGGCTGTTGAGTTGCTCACAGCTGAGCGGGTTAATAAGGTGTGCAGCGAGGCCACAGGCTAATTGGATTTGTCCAGCTTCCACAAGCAGTGGAAGCCCACTGCCAGGAAAGCACACCCAGGCTTGTTCTTTGTTTAGACTGAACCCAGGAGTGGTGAGAGGTACTGGGTTTTTGAAGCAGAAGGGTCCTCCATAGACACAACGGCTTGCTCAAGGCAGCTGGCTTCTGTGGTCTAACTGGAGTGGAACTTGCAGTGCCCTAGTATCTGGTCCATGACTCAGCACTGGACCCCACAGCACTAAACTGCAGTGGGGAGGAGGCATAGGGATGTGGGGGTAGCAGAGACTGCAGGGACTCCAGAACCCATCTGCCCATGCCGGTCTTCAAGCAACTAAGCTAGCAGCTTCCTTTCTCCTCTCAACCATGTTGCACCGCATTGTACATGCCTGCCCCAAATGGCAGAAGATGTAGGGAGCATGCAGATGTGTCACAGGTGTACACCTTCATGGCATCTCCGTGCTCTGCAGCTGTGAAGAGAAGAACGTAGATGTCTCTTATGAAGGGAGAATGAACTTGCTCTTGAGTGGGATGAGGTTGTAGGATGTTAGTACAAGCACTGGTGCAGACACCAAAACTTTTATTCAGGGTGTGTTGTTTTGTTTGTTTTAATGTGCTGGTATTGAGAGGTGAATTGCGATTGTAGGTATAGTAGATAGTGATGTTTACTAATTCACATTTTGGTATTTATATATAGAAACATATATATATGTGTGTGTTCACACACACACACACACACATATATATAGTTCTACAAACTTTTCAATGTATTCTTTAAAATATTTCTGCAATTTCTAGTCACTAACCAGCAATATTGCCCTTTAAAACTTTAGGAGCACATGTTATCTGGTTCTTAATGGAATCACTTTCAAGGGGCCAAATATATGGATTTTTAAAGATCTCTTTTGCTATACACCTTGGAAAGTCCCTGTATTATGGATGCAAAACTCTATTGGTCAATTAGACAAAACACTTCCTACAGACGTGCCAGCCAACTATGTCTGTAATAAAAGCTTATCCAATGCCTGCTTGCCCTGATCAGCAACGATTACAAAAAAATCACCCACAACTGCAATATGGGTGTTAGAGTCAATGCTTAGAAGGGAATGGAAACATTGAAGTATTAACTTCCAGAGCTCTTTGTTCATGTGTCCAGTTGGGAGTGAGGCCTGCCCATGCACTCTTTGTGGTCCCACATTTGTTGATAGTTAGAGAAGTAGGGTCCTCCCAGTTGCCAGGGCCTCTGTGCATCCGACGTCAGGAGCAGAGAGTGGTCTCCCGTGTGGCCAGCTGGTGTTCATCATGGATCACGACTGACCCAAGATCATTGCCCTTTTGTCCTGAGAAGTTATTATGACTTCAAGAGAAGAACAGGGATCAGGTGGATCAGGTGGCTCCACTGGGCAGGAAGGGAGAGGAAAAGAGACCCAGGGAACTGAGTCACCCTTCCTATGTGGAAGGCAAAGAACCCCATCACAGAGATCCCAGAAGCTTGAGTCAGATCTCTGAAGGCATACATACTTTTGCCTTTTGGGTGAAAAGTGATCTTGTAATATGCTCCGGGCTTGGGAATTCCTCTGAGAGAGATGGTGATTACGGCTTTAGCCAGGGTGGACTTTCAGAGCCCTGGCCACTGCCATAAGCCTTGATGGCAGAGTTGGGGACAGGACCCAGGTGCATGCAGGCACACTGCACTGGTCTGAGTGCTGGGACCTTAGCTGGCCATGTTGACTGCTTGCTTTCACTCTCAGTGGCATTTTGGTTTAATCTCAGACAAAGTCCCAAGACATGGATTGAACAGAGACAAGTTATTTGAAGAATGTAGCATGAATCACCTCTAGTCCAATTTCCTATGGAGTCCTGCTTTCTGCCTAGAACTTTGTGAACACAGCCCTCACTGCCCATCAGGGAAGCCATTGCTTTGTCTTTCCTCTGTTGAGGAGAGACACTCCTGCTGCCCTCACAGCTGGGCTACTAAGGAACCTCTGATAGCCTCCCTCTCTACCTTTACACTCCTGAGTCAGTCTTCGACTGAGTAACTCAAGAGCATCTAAGAATGTGTGTAGAAAACATGGTTAATTAAACTATTTAACCAGTATTTAGATTATTGTTAATTGTTTGGCAGCTGCTGTTAATCCTTAACCAGCCATTATAAAGGAGAACACAGTAACACATGGATTTTAACAAGCCTTGGCCTGAATTGAGCAATCTTGGCCCACCTAAGCTAGCTCTTAATTCTATTACTCAAATATGACCCCATATATACATACGTCCCCTTGGACTGCTATTCTCCATGCTATGACGATGTTCCTGGCCATATGGAATGAGGTTCTTTTCTCTAACCGATGGTATGTATCCTCCTTCTTCCTGCTCCTGGCTGGAATGAATTAATCCTCTGTGTAAAATGCAGGGTTCCTGTTCTAATCTCAGGAAGTCCCACCTTTCTCTGTCTTTGCCCAGTCTCAGGCCTCAGCATTTTATTTAACCAATCAGAGACAATATAAGTAACAGACAGCAAGCAGGACCCATTAATTAACATTGAGAATGCTTAACACTACCCCATCAAACGTGCAAGGTGGCATCAATCTTCTACCCAAGGATTCCCAACAACTACTTACCATGTCATTTGAAGGAAAGTTCTGCTCCTACAATGCTACTGCCCGACCCTCATGGGGATACCCTTGAGACTCAGCCATTTGTTCCTCCTGCCTAATCAAGTCACTCAGATGAGCTCACTGTTTCAGCCTTCAGAGGAACGGTCAAGAACTCAAAAGCTTGTCCCCACAGCCCTATGTTCCTTAAGTAGTAATTGCTGGTGTATGACTAGGGTCCACTCAGCAGATATGGAGACAGATGTTGATGGTTAGAGCCTGCGTCTCACTTGAGTGTCTTTGCTACATTCTGACCAGGAAGCAGATGTCAGGTTGCTCCTCACATTTGGGAGAAATGGAGGAGCCAGGCACCTTAATGTCAGAGATGCATATCACAAGAGGGTGTGGCATGGCAAGTCTGTCCTTGACTAAACTTGAAGATAGGAAACTGAGTTTAACCCACATGTATTTCTTTTCCTAAGAGAAGCACATTGCTTACATTTAAAACTCATTCATTGGTCAGTGACTTGTAAGGATTTTGACTCTATCATTCTTTATGCATGCATAACATGCTGGGGCATGGCTGGAACACACATGTATCTTGGCCAAGATTTTGTGGCAGTGGGTATGGGGAGTTGAGGATGTGGCCCCTCACATATTGCCTTGCTGAACTGTACAATATCTAAAGGCTGAGCAACTCTGTTCTAGACCATCCAAATTTATGTTGTAAGATTTTTACTTAGACTGACCTAGTAGAACTTTCCAGAATTCACATGGACATCTCTATTTGCATTTACCAGTTTGAGCACCAGGGTAAAATGGTGCATATGTTATAAGCTGTCAATCCCGCTGAATGACAAGCAGGCCTACTGCAGAGAGGTCTCATCCTAGCTGAAGGCATCTGCAGCACCTGGTCTGTAAATATGGCCAGTACTGGGTGAAGGTCCAGATATGAAAGGCACCAGGTCAGAAAGGTCCAGGACAATCAGGAAGAGCCCATCCCCTCCTTATGAAATGTATGGGTACAATCAGAATCCCAAACCAAGACAGAAGTGGGGTAATTACTAAGACCATAACACGGTGCTCCATGATGTCTGCACAGAACACCTTTCTCCTTTAAATTTACTTGATCCTTTTGATATCTCCAGACAGGGTCCAGGAGTCATTCTTCAAGTGGAGAGATGGAGGCTCAGAGTGAGTGACAATACAAAGAGGCGAGGAGAAGCAAATGCTCAAGATGGTAAGAGATACCCTACCACTCCCCTTGAGGTCTCTCCTGAAGAAACAGGCAGACCTCCAGGGTCTCTCAAGGTCCTGTTTCTGCTTGGGAGGCTCCTCAGCCTTGTTCTGCTGTGTTTGTGCACTGGGATGGATGTAAAGCCAGGGCATTGCTTCGAGGTGAGCCGGTTTTTATATGTTTGAGCTAATGCAAACAAATCTTGAGGAGAATCTTTTTCTAAGGGCATTTGCCTAATTACCTACTAGGGACATTTTGTCCCCAAAGCAATCACAGCACCAAATGTTCTTGCTATTCTGGATGTCTGCAGCAAAAATGGAAGATATTAAATCAAGCTTTGCTCTCTTGAAAGAAGGCAGTCTCCTGAATAAAATGCAATAGTACAGAAAAGAGCTCTTCTGTGGCAGACAAGAGCACAGCCAGTCTGAGAAGATAAAGAAAAGAAAACAATTTAAACCAAACTTTGCTTCAAATTAAAATTCAGGTTTACTTTTAAAGGAAGAAAAAACTCAGTCCTCACCATAAATGTGTGTCTCGGACAAAAACGTCTGATACAAAATTGGCTCTGCCTTAAAATACTTTATGTATAATGACTTCTTCCTTCAACTGTTGAAAGCTTTATTGTGTTTAGATACACATCAGTGCATTGTTTATACAAAAGGTGAAACCCAGGGCTATGCAGAGGGGAGCATTTCAGTAACCTAACAACGGCATTAGAATGAATGACAGCTCTCCACTCTTAAGGCACACAGAGACTTTCTAAGAATTTAGTGAGATCTGTTGTAGTCAGCTGGGGGTGGCATAATAAAAATACAAGAGACTCAACAGCATGCAATTCTTTTCTCCTCCCAGTTCAGAAGGGAGAAATGTCCAAGGTCAAGATTAAAGAAGGGCTGGATATCTGGTGAGGGTCTCTTCCCGGATGTGGATGGCCACCTGCTAGCTTTGTGCTCATGGGGTTCTGTACAGAGCTCTGTGCTCTGCTTACAGTGATGGACACAGGTCCTCCTGAATTAGGGCACCACCCCGTGATCTTCTTTAACCTCCATTATTTCAGTAACCTACTGAAAACACGTTGCAGGGAGGGATCAAGGTTTTGAAATTTGGGGACATGATACAGTCCTCGGCAGTATCCTTTAACTGCATGCAGCACTGGACACTTTAGGTTGCTATGTCTACGGAATAACCTGAGAAGCACAATTCCCACAATTTCCACACTAATATTCAAGCTTTGGAGTATTACCTGTGGTAGGTATTGGGGTTTGGAAAAGTTCTGTTTAAGGGAGTACGCATAGAAAGCTCTTGGCTTGTGAAAAGTGAATTCTCAGTGATATTTTTCAATCAACCAACCAATCACCAACACACCAAAGCCTGTCTCAGAACCTGCTTCACCATTCATGTCAGCTGTACCCAGTCTTACACCCAGTCTTAACCCACTCAGGTTTTAATGTTCCTTGAAGAATCTATCTGCAATTACAGATCATTTCTCTCATGTGTTTTGTGTGTGTGTTTGTGTGTGTGTGCAAGTATGTTTGTGTGTGCATGCAAGCATGTTTGCAGGTGCATGTGCACATGTGAATGTTAGTGACATCTATTCCTCTCCACATTAATTTTTAGTCAGGAGCATTTTGAGCCTAGAGCTTGCTGACTCTGATAGATCGGCAGGCTGGGCACCCCTGGGGTCCTCCTCTCTCTGTCTTCCTGGTGAGGAGATATAGATGTGTGCCGCCATTCCTATTTACACATTGGTTATGGACCCAACTGGTGTCCTCATGCTTGCACAACAAATTCTTTACTGACTGAGCCAACTTCAAACCACCTCTCCACACACATGCACACAGGCGCATGATCTTCTTTATCATCTAAGCCACGAGTTTAATTAGAAATTCATCTACAGTGGGATTCTTCAGCTTGAGAACATACTTTCATGATACCATGCTGCAAACTGCTACAGTTTTGCAGCATATGTAGGCTTTCCCACAGTCTAAATGTCTCACCATCAGGGAGAGCCATCCAGTAGCTTGACTGATAGGATAACCATACAGTAGGGTGTGTGCAAGATTGGATAGAACCTATAACAAAGGTCAGTGGGAGGAATAAAATGCTGTTCAGATCAAAATAGAGAATTTCATTTTCAATTAGGGTTTCAGACACTAATTTCTGGTCTTTTATGTTCTCTCTATGCGAACAAGATGGACTTTGTAAGGGGAAACAGAGTGAAATAGTAAACTCTAAAGTTTTCTTTATAGATAATGTGATATAAATCTTTCAAGATACATGTGATTGGTATCAGTGATCCATTTATAGTCACATAACTTTGGAAGCTAGGACAAAGCCACTCATAACTTGTCTATAAAACTAAGGGCTTCCTCCTATAAAACATATGCTTATTTTCCCTTCTGGGAAAGAGGTATTTACCAATTGGGGTTCAAAGTTTGGGGTAATTTTGTTTGAAACATAGAAAGGATCATATGTGTGGGGTCACATAGGGAAGGCGAAACAGCAATCACAAAAGGTACTATACAAGTACCATAGGGACCCCAGTGAGGAGGCGGCACTTCCCGCTGGGCATGGGCTGGAGTGGGAATGCATAGTGAACATAGCTCCTGAGAGTGTGCGCAAGGTTTGTCCTTGAGCTAGAACAGAGCAAGCCAGTGAGACAGGTCTTTGTTTTCTTTCAGTTACTTATGAAGGCAGAAACCAGAACACACATTAAAGGAAGGCTGGGAAACAGAAAGGCCAAAGGTGTACTCCTGCCCCAGCAGGAGATGTGGGGAAGAATGGCTGCAAGCTGAGTTGCATCGGAGACACCTTACAGTTGGTTTGTTTCTTACACAGAGTGGTATGTGTCCCAGAGAGGCCTTGGACTTGACACATAGCGAAGGAAGGCTTTGAAATTATATCATTCTTTGTTTTCTACCTCTAAGTGCTGAGAGGCCAGATGTGTGCACTATACCCATTTTATACAGCGTGAAAGATTAAACCCATGGCTTTGTGCATACTGTATAACAAAGCTACTAGCAGAATACATGTCCAGTTCTTATGGGAGACTTTACCCAAAGATAATTGCCTGATGTACTAATATGATGCCTCTCTACACTGTGTATCATGTATTGTGTTGATAGCCATAAAGGGAAGAACAATGTTTTAAATGTTTGAGTTAGTAGACTATAGATACACCTCCACTTCTATGCTGTATGAATGTATACATATTTGTGGAATCAGAAAAGATGACCAATTTACTGCTTTTCCCTTTCTTGTTACTGCCTACCAGTTAAGAGTTTGCTTATAGTGATATTATCAATAATGTATATAACTACATATACTATACAACTACATAATTAGAACTATGCTTCCATAGCTCTTGTGGAATCCATATATATATCCACATTGCCTCTGAGCTAGTATATCTGCATTCCAATATAAACATGTATATGTGTGAACTCTCAAATAAAAAATTTGTGTAAACATTTCTAGTCAGGTGTGGAGTCACATACCTTTAGGCCCAGTGTTCAGGAGGCAGAGGCAAGCAGATCTCTGGAGGCCAGACTATTCTGCATAGTGACATCCTTTCTCAAAAAACAAAAAAAAATCTAATTCTGCTCTCCCATCACCCATATGATAGTTGTTGATAATTCTATTCACCTTCCATAGTTCTTGAGGAATCAATGTATACGTCCACATTGTATCTGGGCTGCAATCTCTCCAAATGTGAAATTCTAAGACAATCTCAGAGACAAATTATACCATTCAGATGAAAAGGTTTTTTTTCCAAAATTTCTGAGGAATAGAAAAAAAATAACAGTGCAAAGGAGCATCCTGACCCTATTTGCTTTGGCAAAACAGAGGATAAAAATTTCAGTGAGTTATTACCTCCACAACAAGGGTCTGGCACTTGCCTGCGCAACACTCCCTAACGAAGAGTAACCGAACAGATTCTTCCAAGAAATGAAATTAATTATCGTGATTTGCCACATACACAATATTTTAGGCATTAAGTACACCATTAATATATACAAACACTCCATGTTGTTCAATGTTTTATTAAATTCACTTATCTTGCCCTCTCATTTTGTTATTAAATTATAGAATAAAAAGCACTTCTAATATATTTTGTGTCAGATAATTGTATTTATTTTCCTCCTCCTTTCAGAAATATATCCCACTCACACAATGTGTAGAAAAGGTTCAGATTCAAATTTAACTAGTATGAATTGAGTACTTACCCTGTACTAGACAATGCATTACTTCAGAAATGAGAGGATTCTTCATCTGGCCCCAGTTTTATGTGTGCAGTGAGAAGGGATGCTGTGTCCCTTAGACATTTCAAATATGATATTGTCACAATTACAGATCTTAGAGACAAGTTAGAGGCTTGGAAATAAACAGGAAAGTTATTATTTATATCTCAACAACTGAAAAACACAAACCTAATTTTAAAATGGTGAAGGACTTAACACTATCTAAGAAGATACACAGGTGAGTAAGTGAATGCACAGACTTTCAGCACCTCTAGTCCTTATGGAGCTGATGTTTCATAATTATTAGATGATTGATACCACACACACACACACACACACACACACACACACACACACACTAGGGTTGACAGGGCATGAAGCTCCTTGTCAGAACACTTGTGTATTGCTGGTTGGAAATGTAAAACTATGCTGGCAGACACGGGGGAAAATAGTATGGTGCCTTGTCAGAAAGATGAACCTAGAATCCATTTGTGACTCAATAATCTCACGTCCAGTGGAACGTGTAGCCTTAAGAATTAAAGGCTGTAATTTGACCGACAGACAGGTCATCAAGACTGAAACCAAACAGAGAAATAATGAGTCTAACAGAGGTCATGAACCAAATGGACCTAACAGATCTCTACAGTACGTTTCACCCAAACACAAAACAATATACACAGAACCTTCTCCAAAACTGACCATATAGTCACAAAGCAAATCAACCAACACAAGAAAACTGAAATAACCTCTTGGATCTTATCAGATAACCATGGATTAAAACTGGACTTCAACAACAACAGAAATAACAAAAAGCCTACACATTCATGGAAACTGAACAACTCTCTACTCAATGACCACTAGGTCAGGGAGCAAATAAAGAAAGAAACCACAGACTTCCTAAAATTCAATGAAAATGAAGGCACAACATACCCAAACATATGGGACACAATCAGAAAGCAGTGCTAAGAGAAAAGTTCATAGCACTAAGTGCCTTCAAGAAGAGAATGGAGACAGTTCATATTAGCAACTTAATAGCACAACTGAAAGCCCTAGAAAAAGAAGACGCAAATACTCCCAAGAGGAGCAGATGGCAGGAAATAATCAAACTTAGGGCTAAAATCAATAACTTAGAAACAAAAAGGACAATACATAGAATCGACAAAACCACAAGTTGGTTCTTTGAGAAAAATCAACAAAATAGACAAAATCTTAGCCAAATTAACTAAAAGGCAGAGGGAAAATACCCAAATCAATAAAATCAGAAATGAAAAGAGAGAGATAACAACAGACACTGAGGAAATCCAAAGAATCTTTAGGTCTTACTTCAAAATCCTGTCCTCCACAAAATTGGAAAACCTAAGGAAAATCGAAAGTTTTCTTGATATATTCCATGTATTAAAGTTAAAATCAAGATCAGATAAACAAATCAAACAGTCCTATAACCCGTAAGGAAATAGAAGAAGCTATCAAAGGTCTCCCAACCAAAAAAAAAAAAAAAAAAAAAAAAAGAAAAGAAAAAGCCCAGGGCCAAATGGTTTCAGCACAGAATTCTACCACACCTTCAAAGAAGAGCTGAAACCAATACTCTTCAAACTCTTCCACAAAGTACAACCTGAAGGAACACTGCCAAACTCAAACAGGCCACAGTCACCCTGATTCCTAAACCACACAAAGACCCAACAATTTCCCTCATGAACACAGACCCAAAAATACTCAATAAAATACTTGCAAACTGAATCCAACAACACATCAAAAATATCATATACCATCAAGTAGGCTTAATTCCAGGAATGCAGGGGTGGTTCAATATATGAAAATTTATTAACATAATCCACCATATAAATAAGATGAAAGAAAAAACAAACAAACAAAAATAAAACCACATGATCATTTCACTAGATAATGAAAAAGCATTTGACAAAATCCAACACCCTTTCGTGCTAAAAGTTCCTGGAGAGAGCTGGCATACAAGGACTGTACCTAGAAATAATAAAGACAATATACAGCAAGCCAGTAGCCAACATCAAATTAAATGGAGAGAAACTTAAAGCATTTCCTCTAAAATTAGGGACAAGGCAAGGATGCCCACTCTCCTCATATCTCCTCAACATAGTACTTGAAGTTCTAGCTAGAGCAATAAGACAACTAAAGAGATCAAGAATACAAACTGGAAAAGAAGTCAAAGTATCCCTATTCACAGATGATATGATAGTACACATAAGTGACCCCAAAAATTATACCAGAGAACTCCTACAACTGAAAAACACCTTCAGCAAGGCGGCTGGATACAAAGTCAATTTTAAAAAAATTAGTAGCCTTCTTTACACAAAAGATAATTGGGCTGAGAAAGACATTAGGGAAATAACACCTTTCACAATAGCTACAAATAATATAAAATACCTGGGGGCAACTCTAACCAAGCAAGTGAAAGGTATGTACAACAAGAACTTCAAGTCCTTGAAGAAAGAAATTGAAGAGGCCATCATAAGATGGATAAGTAGGATCAACATAATAAAAATGGCCATCCTACCAAAAGCATATACAGATTCAATGCAATTCCTATCAAAGTACCAGCACAATTCTTTATAGACCTTGAAAGAACAATTCTCAACTTCATATGGAAAAACAAAAAACAAAAAAACCAGAATAGCTACATCAAGCCTGTACAATAAAGCAAACAAACAAAAAACATCTGGAGGTATCACCATCCCAGATTTCAAGCTGTACTACAGAGCAATAGTAATAAAAACAACCTGGTACTGGCATAGAATCAGATCAGTTGATCAATGGAATCGAATTGAAGACCCAGAAATAAATGCACACACCTGCAAACTGTACAATGGAAAAAGGAAATCATCTTCACCAAAGGTGCTGGTCTAACTGGATGTCAGTATGCAGAAGAATGCAAAAGACCCATATTTATCACCTTGCACAAAAGTTAAGTCCAAGTGGATCGAACATAAAACTGGATATGCTAACATAAAACTGGATATGCTAAATCAAAAAAGAAGAGAAAGTGAGGAAAAGCTTGGCACAGGTGACAAGTTCCTAAACACCAATAACCCAGACTCTAAGACCAACAATCAACAAATGGGACCTCATGAAACTGAAAAGCTTCTGTAAGGCAAAGGACACTGTCATTCGAACAAAAGGGCAGCCTACAGATTAGGAAAAGATCTTCACCAACCCCACATCTGATAGAGGGCTAATATCCAAAATTTACAAAGGACACAAGAAACTAAACACCAAGAAATCAAATAATCCAATAAAAAAATGGAGTACAGAGTTAAACCGAGAATTCACAAAAGAGAAATCTAATTGCTGAGAGGCACTTTAGGAAATGCTCAACATCCTTAGTTATCACAGAAATGCAACTCAAGATGACTCTGAGATTCCATCTCACACTTGTCAGAATGACTAAGATCAAAAGCTCAAATGACAGCACATGCTGGCGAGGGTGTGGAGAAAGGGGAACCCTCCTCCATTGCTGGTGGGAGTGCAAGCTCGTGCAACCACTATGGAGGTCGGTCTGGTGATATCTTAGAAAATTTGGAATAGCTCTACCTTCAGACCCATCCATATCATTCCTGGGAATATATCCAAAGATTCTTCACCAAACTACAATCACATCTCCCCAACTATTTTCATAACAGCTTTATTTGTAATAGCTAGAAATTGGAAACAACCCAGATGTCCTTCAATCAACAAATGGATAAAAAACAAAACAAAACAAAACTGTGGTACATTTACACAATGGAATACTACTCAGCTATCAGAAAAAAGGAAATCTACAATTTGCAACCAAATGGATGGAACTAGAAAAGCTCATCCTGAGTGAGCTAACCTAGACCCAGAAAGATACACATGGCATCTATTCACTTATAGCTGGATTTTAGTCATACAGTACAGGATAGCTATTCTACAACCTACAGACTTAAAGAAGCAGGAAAATGGACTTTTTTTTTTTTACCTGTTAGTGGGACACTTTAACTTAGTGGAGCAGCCATTTCAGGACCCAGAGCAAGAGGGAGTTCATAGCCCTCATGTGACTGATGAACTGTGTGGGCTGAGATGTGGGGGCCCCCTACCCTGGAGGAGTAGGACAGGTAGGAGAAGGTGTAGAGGGTGGGAGGGTAGGACCAGGAGGGGTGGAGAGAGGGGGTTGTTATTGAGATGTAGCTTGAATTAATAAATGAATGCATTTCAAAGAAAATAGTTAAAGGCTGTAATTTAAGCAGACATTTGAATTGCCTTTGTTAATTGCAAAATGTCCATAGTACCCATGCAAGGGGAACAGACTGTGGTCTAAACTATGAAGAGACACACAGGATAGAAACATATTGAATCAGCTTTTAGGAGGAGGGGCATATGGAGACAGGGTCGCATGTAGCCCAGGCTACCAAGGATTAACCTGCTAAGTCCTGATATTTTAAGTGATACTAATTTATCTGGTTATATGATATTGGGGGTTAAGTTAGGGCTTTGTGAATTCTAGGCAAACACTGAGCCACATGCTACCATCTTTCAATCCTATGATGTGAAGAAACTGAGCCATTCTACAAGATGAATGTGTATAACTCTGAAGATACCATGACACATGAACAAGCCAGACACAAAAACACAAGTGCTCGGTGGCTTCGTGTATATGAGGGACTTGTAGTGGTCAGAGTCAGAGGAGGCAAAAAGGAGGGTAGTATGTGCTAGATGCTAGAAAGAGGTGGAGTGAAGAGTCAGTGCCGCCATGACCACAGGGCCTCATATGAGAAAGATGAAGCAGAAGCTGAGATAGATGGTGGTACCATGTCCAGAACATTTGAGCTGTCTCAATGCTATTGTGCCATATACTTAAAATAGTTAAAATGGGGTATCTGTGTTATAGATCATCACCAATATTTTTTATAAAACCCTATTACGTTGAGAGTTTAGGGAAAAACAAGATTTAAAAGATCATAATATGAAATCATGGGACCATATTTCAAGTTTACACATCCCCTCAAAGCTGACTTAGAAGAGTGTGTGACTTTGAATCATTCAGTTGTCTATTGAAATGACAGCTGAAGAGGTGTGCGCAAATACCAATGAGGCGGTCTAGAAAGATTTGACTGTGCTAACTGCTAACTGGCCCTCTGGGAGGGAATCAGTGCTGTCCGCACCACCCGAGTTAGAACCAAATGATGGGCTCACACTCCCCAGGGCCTCCTTCTGGTGCTTTCTCTTTCTGAGAAGTAAAGCTGTTTTATTACAGAGATAATTTCACACCCACTTCTTCCTTCTTTCCACCTCTGAGCTCTAAGCTAATCCCTTCCTCTGTGCAATGAACCATACACATTGAGCTGTGTGTTAATGTACTAAAGCCACAAGCTCTGACTCTAGGCCAGAGCTGGGGATCCCATTGACTGTGAGAGTGAACACATCTGTCGCCTGCCCACTCATGTCAGCCTTGAACTAAAGCACCAACAAGTTCAGCACAGAGCAAAATGGCCATTGGTGCTGCCCACACCAGGGTGGTACAGAATCATGAGGCCCTCAGCCTTCTTTTACTCCACTGCCTTTATTCTGGGTGGAATGGGATGATATTTAGTGATGAAATATAGGCAAAGTGTGCTCTATTGCACTCCATTGAGAGACAGACACCGAAGCCTTTAACATAGAATTATTCCCTACGGCAATTCCCCAAAACAAAGTTTTAATGAGGATAAGCATATCTGTAATTCAGATTTACTTGTCTCTCAAAATGCATATTTGGCAGTGCGTCAATGCAAAGATTGATATTGAAGCAGAAAAATGGCAGAAATTCATGTGCCCTCAGCTTTGAGAGAGAGAGAGAAAAGAACATGATTGTTGATGATGTGAAATCATAGAAGTATATTCCAGGTGCTATTTTTGAAAATTTAAGAAAAATTTCTGGGACTAGAGAGATGGCTCAGCGATTAAGAGCACTGGCTGCTCTTCCAAAGGAGCTGAGTTCAATTCCTAGCACCCACATGACAGTTCTTCACAACTGTCTGTAATTGCCAAGCATGGTAGCACATGCATGCCTTTAATCCCAGCACTTGGGAGGCAGAGGCAGGTTGATCTCTGTGAGTTCAAGGCTAGTCTGGTCTATAGAGTGAGTCCAGGACAACTAGAGATATGCAGAGAAACCCTGCCTCAAAGCAAACAAACAAAAAATTTCTGTCTAATGACAATAATAGATAAGATTATATATAATATATATTAGCTATCTATATTTTATATAGATAATTACATGAAATAATAATTATATGGATCATTAATTAATTGAATAATGATTATTAGCAATACGATATGTAATAATGGGTTATATATTACATATTATATGTAATTATCTCTATGTAATCATACATATAAAAGAATACATGCATATATAAAATTATAATCACAATAATAATAAGAGAAGGTGGAAGTAGCAGAATTACAGAAAACAGGGCAAAGGGCATTGTGCTCTTTACTTTTCTGAACACTGTCATCAAAGACCTAACAAGAGGCAATGGATGGGAGGAAGAACACCAGACTCACAGTGTAAGGGTGTAGTCATGGACTCCTTATGTCTCCAAGGACCAGGAAGAAGAGAGGAGTTGGGATGAAACTGGGCCAGGACTTTTTTCAGTAGATCCTACCTGCTCAAAGCTAAGGCCCTTCTTCTGTTAACAGGCTTCAGATTTAAAGGCTCCACAACCTCCCCAAACAGCATCACTAACCGTGGACCAATGTGTGCACATGTGAGCCTGGGGTGAGGTATTTAACAATCCACAGGAGGCAGGCAGAGCAGAGGCTCCACAGGTCTTCCCCAGGGCTGTACTGCCACAAGCACACAGACTGTAGGGAAGTGGGCATTGGATGAGAACTTGAATGTGGGAGACTTGAATTTTCTACTTAATTTTGTCATCAATCTATGACTCTTGAAAAATCAGTAGAAAGACTGAAAAGACAACTTACTTGCAAGTTATAAGAGTGTCCAATAAGCCCACGAGATAATCCAAATCCCTAACTACTGACAGACACAAATCTAGTAGCCACAAACTGACTAGACTGACATTTGAAACTCAGACAAAAACAACAATGCCAAGAGCCAGTGATGCCTGGATCATTTCCACTGATGCTGGGAGTTGGAGAAGGAATGGCTAATCTAGAAGGGTTTGGTGAGTTCCTGAATGTGAAAGAATAAAGTGACCCAGCCATATGGCTCTTATGTATTCACCCAAGAGCCATAAAACACTCATCAGCTCACATACGAATGAGCACAGCAGCCAGTATCTGGCATCTACCCAAGGGCTTGTCAAGAGGTGACTGGGTAAGGACCCTTGGGCCTCCAGGACTCATGCAACGTACAATCTTTACCAAGGCTCCTGTCATCCACACCGACATTCAACTTGGGTGATCCCAAAAGCACCGTGCCAAATGAACTACACCAGAGAGCAACATTCAAAACAGGCTTGGCATGTCAAGTGTGTAATTTCACTGATAAGACCTTGTCACAAACTTGACATTTTCACCAAGGGTTCAAAACTCACAGCGATAGGTTGCCAGAAGTCAACGTGGAGGGCAGTGACAGCAGAGGAGGCACAGGGGACATTTTCCATTTGATGGAACAGTCTGTCTTGAGTGTGGTGGTGATAACTTCATTGAAAAAAAAACTTATCATAATTCAGAACAGAAGAAGGGAGAATTTTGCCTTATATAGATTGTACCTTAATAGGTATGACTAAAAACTTAATCCAACCAAATGAAGAGGATGCCTCTTTTGGTAGGTTAGAATTTTTCCAATACTTATTTCTTGGAAGGCAGGTACAGTGGAAGAGAGGAGAAAGGCTTTGTGTGGGTTAGGTGGAAGACAGCCAAGTGGGGAGTTCGTGACCTTACCAGCTGCCTTGCGATGGGAGAGTGTGCTGAAGAGCATACTTCAAGGTCAAGTTAGAAGATCCTTCATCACCATGTCTCTCCACAGTCTTGTTGGATGTCTTCCATTGTAAGTTGGTTGCTTCTAGAAAATTTTTATTCTATGACTGAATTCTGGAGAATCAGTTACACATTTGGAGTTACACATAAGGATTAACTGATGTTCAGTTTGGGTTTTTGATAACTCTTTTGTAAACAGATCTTCATTTCTTTGACTCTTAAAAATATTGCATTACAAGGAAATAAAGCAAGATATTTTATTTAATAGTGAGCCTCAAAATGTGCACATATCATCTGGCATACTTTTAAATATTCTAAAAGTTGATAGATTTTTCAGTGTATCTTTTTATGCCTGTGTGAGATAAACCATTGCAACCTAGGATGGCATAGCACTTGAAAGTTATTCAATAAACATTTTATTTCTTCTCTTTCCTTCTATTTTCAAGCCTATAGCCCTATTGCACACATATGCACACACATGTATACACACACACAGAAACACACACGCACAGAGACACACACACACACACATTGTTGTTGAACAGACAGTCTTTCAGATTGTATTTCTAATCTTGTGTGGCTATGGATCTGTGGATCACTCTAGTAACTAGGGAAGCCTATTTGAGGGAAAGTCACACTTTGCTAATTTAATCAATTAATAAGTGGATTTTGTCTCTCCGATACTTTAGCAGCCCCATGACAGCAGAAGGAAGCTCTGGCTTGTGCATTTTCTGTGGAGCCTAGGGCAGAGGTGGCCTCCTGCCACCATGCATAAAGCAGGAAGAGAATTTATGAGCCCACTCGTGTGAAGTTTGAGTAGGCAGATTCATGAAATTCGCTGAGATTTGGATTAAATTTAAACCTTTCTATGCATCTCTCCTTTTGATTAAGGCTATGCGTGCAGTGAGAAAACCTCACAGTTGAATAGAACTTGGGTCTTTACGAACTTTCAATATGCACAAATCTAAATTGAGCTCCTGACTTGATCCTCAAGTGCAAGGGAGGTCAATTTACATTCAGTATTAAGCGGGGACAAAAGAGGCAGCATTCCTCTCCATCTTTTCAGAATTTTAGCTTTGGATCAAAATTTATTAATATCAGCATCAACACAGAGGCAGCTCACTCCAGTGGAACTTAAGATGAGAGTTAAGGCCCTTCAAAGACAATTGGCATCAGCACAGGAGGGGAAAACCCTCTTGTGTCTGTGCTCTCATGTCTACCCAAAAAAGAAGTGCTTACCAAGGTGACCCAGAGTGGCTTTTCAGAGGCTTAGGAAGAAATGCGTCTCTTTTTTTTAATGATTTATTTTTTATTTCTTCAAGTTACATCTCAATCACAATCCCCTCCCTACTCCCCCCTCCAGTCCCACCCTTCCACCCTCTTCCCCCTCAACCCCCCATCGTCTACCTTTTTTTTATTTTTTTAGTTTAAGGTATATCTTTTTCCCCCTAACAGCTCCCCCTTTCAGTCCAAAAAATGGTTCTTTCTTAGTCTTCCAGGACACCGTTTATCATACTATTTAAAGAGAAGCTATTTCTTCACCTGACTATGCCTGTCTTGTCTTTTGCTTTTCTACATAGCTCATTTCTGTTTGCCCCTGTCTCTCCTTTCTGTCTGATCCTGAGAAGATATGCTGGGACCATCCTGAGGCTCATTTTAGCAACTGTAAAAGATTCTCATCTTACTATCCAGGAGTTAAGGAACAAAAGTTGAGGGGAAAGGTCTGCAGAGGAGCGGAGGTATGTCCCCATGCTCAGGGGGTTGCTGGGGCAGGCTCTCCAAGAACAGTCTTCAACTGCTCTGACTTTAAAATTACATTGTTTACATATGCCTGTGTGTGTGTGTGTGTGTGTGTGTGTGTGTGTGTGTGTGTGTGTGT
>CAJQZJ010032670.1:2930046-2953024 GCA_907164525.1 Lophiomys imhausi
GTGTGTGTGTGTGTGTGTGTGTGTGTGTGTGTGTGTGTGTGTGTGTGCAGGGTGGAGGTCAAAGGGCAACTTTCATGGATTGGTTCTTTTCCTCTACTGTATGTGGATCCCGGGGATCACACTTGGATTGTGAGGCTTGGTGGCAATCATCTTTGCCTATGATGCTATCTTACTCCAAGCAGTTTTTAGTTTCATTTATTTTTAATTTATTCATATACATGTGTTTATGTTTATGTGTGGGTATTTGCATGTGAGTACAGGTGTCTACAGAGGCCAGAAGAAGATATCAGATGCCCTGGAGCTGGAGTTACAGACAGTTGTGAACCACTTGACATGGGTACTGGACACTCAGGTCTTCTGCAGGAACAGCTTTTCCTGAACCACTGAGTCATCTTTCCAGGTCATTGCTATGACTTTTGCCTTGATGTAGGAACTCCAGCACGCTGGCTGTAGGTGCAACTGTTCCAAAAAATAAGGCCAGATTCCCATTTAATAGTTAAATGGCTTCTGAGAATGGATGGGGAATTTTGCTGTAAAAAGTTGTCAGAAATCTGCAATTACTGATTGTTTCCTACAGAGTATATAGAGTATACACAGTGTAGAGCATAGAGCATACCTATGCTCTAACAAGACTCCACCTCAGTGGTTCAGGCCTGGGGCACTCATTGGCCCAAGTGCTTCTCTTCAGTTTTCAAGCACCATGCTTCTCTTCTCCTCTGACCCACTCTACCTGCCTGTAGCATAGAAGATATCAAGTGTTTATGCAGCTGCAGTCAATCCAGGTTAAACCACAGAAATGGAGGAATTGAGAGAATAGGGGTGCAAGATGGCTTAAGCAGCTACTGGGATGTGTCATCAAGACAAACAAACCAAAACACCCCAGGCCCCGCCTCATCAAAAAGTGGTTTTGAAAGGAGCATTCCAAAGACATTGCTGAAAGTTTGTCATTGCGAATGAACAACTGGAGAATGACAGCACTCTAGTCCTTTATAGTTTACTTTGTAGATAACTGTCAGACTCATTATCCACAACACAACACTCAACATTGAAACATTTACTCCTTGCCAAGAAAACAAAACAAAACAATGACAACAAAACCAAAACTAAAACCAAAACCAAAATGAGTCAAAGTACCCTGTAAGCAAACACTTCCATCTGTGGAGTTTGTGATACAGTGGACCTGTTTTTTCAGGAATGGAGTTGGTTGTGGTGAGGAATGACTTCTGTCCATTCCCCTTCCAGTAATGATCCACACCTCCAAGGGACACTGTAGTGGAAGGCCATGTGCTGTCAGCCTGTACATACTGATTAGTAGTTTTCAGTTAGATAGAACAGCTGTTCCCCATCCTTCCTGCCATGCCTGGTCAATGACAACACACCACACTTTGAGTGTGGGTTAGAAAGAAAGAATGCCACCCACAGAACACTGGATTCAGGTTCAGGTTGGGCAACACTGGGATTCGGCACGATCTTTGTGGGAACATGACTGCATTATTCAAGATTTCCCCGGTGGGAACAACAGTCTGAGAGTTAAAGGCATTTGTGAAAATCCTCAAAAGCAGATAGCTTTGATAGGTGATACACTGGACAAGAATTGCTGCCCAGGACTTGGATGCCCCACAGCAGTTCAGATGCTTGTGTGAATTTGACTGTTACATGGGCTTGTCACTGTCACAGTTGTCTATACTGCTAGTACAAATTATGTACAGTGGGTAAATCACAGAAACCAGGCATTTATTTCTTTCAGTTCTGGAGGCTGAGGTTGAGAGTTCAAGTCCCAGCATGTTCAGTGCCTGGCCAGGCACTCACAGAATGTGTCTGCAAATGACTCTCCACCTGACCACATGGCTGAGAACCTTCTAGAGGCTCCACCTCTTCACCTTGGTGATGACAAGCCTCACTAATGGATGGCTCAAAGTCCATGTTCATATGGACTAAATTGGTTAGAAAAATAAAAAAAAATATTAAAGAAGGGCATGGAGTTAAGAGGGAGATGAGGTGAAAGTTGTGGTTAGGAGTGGTTATGATCAAGATGCACTATATACATTTATAAATAATTTCAAAGGATAAAATAAATCTCAAAAAGCTAAAAGTTGACTATATGAATGTTGAGGGGATGTGCAGAACACCAACTCCTACAAATGGCTTTCCCTTTTGGAAGACTGAATGTGCAGCTGCTCTGTAGCCACCTCTATAAGAACCAGCTCTTCTGTAAACCAGGAGGTCCTACGTGACCATGACCTTGTGACATGTGTTGAGAGTATTTCCCATCCCCCTTTGTTGACCTCAGTTGGAAGTCTTCCAGATTTGTTTCTCCTGTTTCCAGAATGACATCCAAGGAAGACCATCATCACTTTGGAAGTCTCATGCATTTGTTCCCAAGGCCGCAGAGGGTCTTGCACCTGAGGCAAAATAGGAGTACCTTCCTCCAACCCGTATATCAAAAGTCTCCAAAGCCCATATCCCTGCTCCCAGCATTCTTCTGTTGTGTAGGGTTGAGGCCTCATGAACTTTTCCTTGTCCGCTTTGATGTGTCTTTTAATGTTGTCCTTCAGGGCATATCAAATGGTTCTCCAGTAACAAATGGTCAGCCCTGAAAGCATACATACAAGGAACATTATATGAATGGAGTGGGTTATATTTAGGAGTTTATATGTATTCATATACATATATGATATGGATGGAGCAGGTTATATTTAGGAGTTAATACGTATTCATATACATATAAGCATGCAATTGCAATTAATGCAAAAATATGGCATAAATTTGAAGCAGAGTGAGGTTCTATGGTAGGATTGGAAAGAAGAAAGGGAAGGAAGAAATTCCGTAATTATATTATAACCTCAAAAACTGTAAGGGTGAGAAAAAAACTAAACAGATGCAAAACTATGCCAATCTTCTCACTGATTCTTTGTAGTTTGAGTAGTAAGTGGAAAAATACAGCTACTAGCATAAAAAGGCTGCATGTATTAACTTGCCATGATTTCATCTTTACATGCTGACTGCTGTGCTTAACATTGTTGTAAATAGTAATTTATAGTATAATAAGTAACAATGAGTTAAATTTATATAACATAAACTTTTTCACATTCTTTGATAAGTTTTAAGAACCATAAATGTTCTTAGATAAAAAGTTAAAAGAATCACTTAGCTAGTGAAAAGATATAATTTTATTACCAACTTCACTTAAACAACTAATTTTATGAATGAAATTAGTGATGTGATATTTATTTTGGGCAGATTATCCATGAATCACCTGATGTTTATATGCTATGTGGTTGGATAGAATAGAGGTTAGTTTTTCTAGTGTGGGGTTCTGGATATCTAATATCAATTTAATAATGTAAGTGTTTACTCAATGACAGTTTTATTTTTATAAGATAAAATATCCATTAGTGTGTTTCTTATTTGACCAAATAGAGCTTGAAATAAAAGGTTTTGTTAGTAAAAAGCTAATAAATACTGTATGATTAAGACAATGAAAACTTAATGCAAAATTTAAAAAAAACTAAATAAAAAGAAGGAGGAAAAAGAAGAGGAGGAAGAGGAAGCTTCAGCTTTAGACTCACAGATTGACTCCAGAATGTGTCCCTGCCTTGGGTTCACGTTTAGAATGATTGTGAAGGGAATGAAAATTATTAAGAGACCCCCTAAGTCATCAGTAGAGCCAGGCCAGCTGCCAGGTCCCAGGAACTTAGCTGACCATAAAAAGGGTGGAACCAAGAATAAAGGTCAATTGGGCCCCCAGGGTTTCAGGAACTGGCTGACCACAAAGTAGATAACAAAACAAGATTAGATTCATTCCTGAGAAAAACAGATGTAGGATGTTTCCTGCTGACTAACTAATGGGCTGGTACATTCCACCTGTATTTCCCCTCCTCCTTGGGTTGTGGTAAACAATGGGCTGGGCTGGTACTTCCCACCTGTAATTTCCCCCACCCCCTTAATCTGTGGTGCTCCCCTATAAAATACTCTACTCTCCCCCAAATCTGGGTCGTGGCTCCTACCCCTGCGTGGGATACGAGTGGTGCCCTCAGTGCACTGATCCCCCCCCCCTTCCCTCCCCGAAATAAACCTCTTGTGATTGCATCAAGATGGTCTCTTGCAAGTTTGGGGCAGCCGTGATATCCTGAGTGTTGGGTGAGGAACTTCCCTCCCCCGGGTCTTTCAATTGGACCCCAGATCTTCACACCAATTTATGAGCTTCTCCAAATATCAGGAAGTGGGGTAGCTGGCAAAAGGACGTCAACAAGGACTTGTTTATACTCTGCCGCTGAGCACTGCCACTCTGTGCTTCCTGGTCTGCTATGTTGTCACACCAGTCTGTCACAGGCTCTCATCACCATGATCTGAATCACTCCTCCATACCTTCCATGCTGTGATGGACTGAAACCTGCTGAATCCACAACCCAAAAGATGTCTGTCACCACTTTGGTGGCTACTCTCAGGTATTGTGGTCACAATGGTATAACTGCAACAAATGCAGAGAATTGGTACCAAGAGTGGAGTCATTATGATGACTGAGGTGAACTGTTACTTTTAAAGTTTTGGAGCTGGTATATGGGAAAATTTTGGGAAAAAAAAGAGAAGTGGGCTAAAGAAACCAGAAAACATTGTAATGGTAGTTCAATGAGTCATTCCAGGGACAGTGTAGAAGATCAGAATTCCAATTCAAATGCAGATTGTAAAAATTTGAGCCCATTTTCCACTCTTCCTTTGTCCTTTCCCATTTCCTGTCTCTTCCTCTGTCCTTTGCTTTGCTTCTACAGGTTTATATTTGAATATCTATGGTAGTGAATAAAGGAGAGACAATGTGGGAACTGAGCATTTCATGGTTCCTTTAGCACTCGATCTGAGGACCCTTCTAGATTCTTTAAAGAAATCATGTGCTTTAGAGCTGAGAGGAGGGATGGACCAGCCACGCTTGGAGGAAACACCAGCTCCTTACAGAAGGGTGGTTGTTCCCGGTCCGACCCTGAGTTTCTCCCTGTCTCTGTCCCTCTCTGTCTCTTTGTCTTTCTCCTTCCTTCCATTCTCTACTCATCTATATCTTTCTTGCCTCATACAAGGATGGCTGCTCCTTGCTTAGGCTCTCTTTATATTCTCCTCTGTTCTTCCCCTGTGCCCTTGCTCTCTCTGCTTCCTTGTTCATGTGACTTCACAAGGCTTTAGTTTAGTGCCATGTGGGTTGGTCTGCAACACACTCAGCTGAACACTCTTGGTATTCAAGCATCTCCAAACTTCAGTTTCATGATTTATTTACTTTTGTCTTCATCTTTCAATGAAATAGTTCTCCTCAGTATGACCCTGTCATGGCAGGGATGATGATGCCCAAGTCCTAGATAAAATGATGACCAGTGGACAGATAATCATTTTGATCTGTTATCAGAGTGCCTGTTTCTTTTGGCAGAGCCTAGGGTTGGAACAGCTGGATTAGTGTGGGGATGGTGGCACCTTTTCCAGTGTATTTCACCAGGCCCAGGCACCTCTTCTGTTATATCCCGAGATTCTCCTGAATAGGCTGCAGAATATAGATTCCATGTAGGGGTGGCAAGTTTCTGGAAATATTTGGACCGAGGTTCTTCCTGCCATGGGAAAAGTCTATGCTTTGCTGACCTCTGCCAATGTCTTAAGGCCTCCTGAAGATAGAATGAGTTTGCATATCAAAAGGGGAAAGTTGATACAAAACAATCCTTTTCTTTGCATAGAGAACATCCAAGGAGGATACTTGGCTGTCAATAATAGTTCATGGCAGATGTGGGAGGGGACCCAGGAGCCAATTCCTGATTACTGGGAGTGGCAGAACTCCTTTCCTATGTGATATAGCCATTGTTAAGCTCCCCTTACTCAAGTAAATTATTGCCCACTTATGCTCATGTAGGCAACTCTAACTAAACACGGGATCACACATGAAAACACATGCAAACATGAAAGGGCATGCATTCAGAAAGTGTGGAGTAGAAGGAAGATAGGAAAAACTAATGCAGGAATATGATCAAAGTTTCAGAAGGATTAATACAAGCAAAATAATTTTAGTTCGATATAAAATGAAAAACAATATGAAATGGCACCATAATATTTGCTTGATGAAGGGAAGCAGGAGAAAGCAATGCTCTGAACTTCAGTCTTCCTGTGGGCCAAGGACGGCTGGGTCACGCATCTACAACCACACAATGGTTGGCATAATGCACTATCAAGGAAATGGACAAACAGGGGAAGGCAAATATATCCATCCCCTAGGGCTCTTCATGCTTGCTGGTGGTGACTGGGTGTGTGGTGGCTTCTCTACACACCTGTTTCTCAGACCAATCTCTACAGTAGCTATGCATTGCATATGTGGTAGATTTCTTAGTGGTATTCTTAATTTGGGTAAAAATGTTGCTTTAAAATTTTCAACCCATGTGAAAATAGCACTATGCCCTGCAGAACTTTGCTGTGCAAGCAGGAGCTACTAACTGACCCTGCTCACTGTTTGCAGAGAGCCAGGGTTACACATTTGGTGAAGGCCATTGAGTCACCTAGTGCTAACATCTGTTGCTCAGGTGTGAGCATGTAGTGGATGGAAATGTAATTAGATTTATGGCTCTACTTTAAGTAGATTAATTTTTTTTGCAATGTTTGCTTTTAACCCACTGCACTTAATATTATTATCTAGGCTCCGGTACTGCCATATAAAATAGCTCATGGTACTCAAGTGAATGTGTTGTGTTGGCTGGCTTTCTCTGCAGGGAAAACTGTTGTGATTACAATGTGAAGTATCCCCCACAGAGGCATGTATTTGAACCCTTGGTTTCCAGCTCATGGCACTGTCTGGGAAGATTGTGGACCTTTAGTGACTGGAGCCTTGCAAGAAGGAGTGGGCCACTGGGGAAGGGCTTTGAGTTTTCATAGCCTGGCTTCATTTCCTGTTCATGATCTGCTTCTTTACTGGGATATGATGGCCTCCTTTTCAAGATGCTATGCATTCCCCTACATGATGGACTGTGCACCCTCAGGCTGAGACAGAATCAACTGTTCTTACCTTAGGTTGCTTCTAGTCAGGCCTTTGATCACAGCCAGAAGGTAG
The DNA here is from genome assembly GCA_907164525.1 of Lophiomys imhausi. Lineage (NCBI taxonomy): Eukaryota > Metazoa > Chordata > Mammalia > Rodentia > Muridae > Lophiomys > Lophiomys imhausi. The sequence continues at coordinate 2,937,113 of CAJQZJ010032670.1, forward strand.
CTAGAACACCACCCAGGACTTGGTGAGATAGAGTTTTTCCTCTGAAGTGTCCGACTGTGCTTAGAGTTCTTGCCTCCAACATTCGCTGGTGTTGGGTATAAAATCTTATTAAGGCAAGATTAGCTGACAAGCACATGCTGAGTGGAGGACCAAATCCAGGACTCTATTAAAGTATCTTTAAAGCAAAGCATAGGGAGATGAAATTCTGCTGGGAACTCTAGGGAAGGTAAAAGTCATCCTCACTGGGGATGTACTTGTCAGACTGTCGGTGAGAAAATACTACAGACCAACCATCTTAATTGGTAGAAGAGCATACTCTCACTGCATGGGGGCTGCAAAGTGTGAGATGGAGGTGTGGTAGTCTGGTCTTTCCCAAATGGCTCTGACATTCAGAAGCTGTGTTCTCCCTGTGTCTTCAAGGGGCCTTCCCTTATGACGTGGCTGTCCCCAAATTTCTTCTCATGTGAATTTGGGATCCTCTGTGCAAACTCACAGAATGAATTGTATCTTTAAAGGCTCTGCTCCCAAACAAAGTCATACTCATGTGGCGATCCACCAGGACATCTGCATATAAATTGTGAACAATGCCCTGGAGACCAAGCAGAGCCTCCCTAGGTCACCAAAGAGAGGTTCCTGGGTGATTCCCACACTGCAGTTGTGTTTCTGTTCTAAATCCACTTCCTGGCAGAGTGATGAGATAAGTCACCATGCCAACTTGATATTGAAGCACAATCCGTACACTAGCCGTGGCCTCAGGATCTGCCAGTATATAGTGTGAGAGTGAAATGCTGTGCCTCTTTCCCTAGGCCCTCCCATGAGAGACGACGCCATTTGCTGTAACGACAGTGTTACTATGTGTTATACTTGTGGGGGCAAACACCCAAAACTTTAGTACTTCCTTCACAGCTAAGTACAATCTCTAGCAGAGCTTGAGTCGCAGAGAACACTGGGAAGGTAAAGGGTTCATAAAAGCAAAGGACTCTACAGAAATTAAGGTAATAGTTTGCTTTTTACATTTGATCATTTATCAAGTAGATGTGGGGGATATTTCCCTGCAAACAAAACCACCCCAAATGACGACTGAGACAGCAGCTGTGCTGCTGACCCCAGGCTCAGGAGGGCTCCCAGACATTGCGTAGGCAGAAACCAAAGAACAGAGACCAACCGTGTCCACACAGAAGGATCTTGTTCAAAACAAACAGAATAGAATGAGTCCACGCTCCCTCCTTAGTCTATCCAGGGAGGCAATAGAAGGCCAGGGAAGTGTCCATACTAAGAAAGAGAGTTGCCCAACTTTAAATTTGAATGTGTGGGTTCTCTGGCTTCTTGATTGGCAGAATGCTCAGCTACATACAATGCCATCCAATTAAAATCTTGAAGCTTTATGATAAAACAAGATCATTCCACATGTCTTTACAGGCCCCAGGGAATTAGATGATAGCATCAGCTATCCTGGCCACAGCTCTGCCAGATAGCCACCATGTTTCTCTGTTCCTTCCAAACTGTAGGTAGAATGCACACGACTCCACTAGCCCCTCCAAGTGACAAGCAGAGACAACACTGCCTGTTCTGCTGAGGTTTTGGCCCACACCTCTCTTTGTGGATGTGGCCTGGGAACGGAAGGTTCCTCTTCTATGACCAGCTCCTTGCTGTGGAGGAAGGGGACTGGCAGGTACCAGAAGGTGGGAGAGGTGTTCTACTTCTTCCAAACACAACCTATGTCCGTAGTGTACAAATTAAAGGAGACACCGAAATACACTTGGCTCATAGACATGTGGTTGAATGGCGGGCTCCTTGCTGCTCCCTTTCGCTCCTTGAATACGCCTGGACCCATCAGCAGAGATTCTAGAATACAATGCTCTGGAATAGTTGTATTCCAGAGCTGTGAAGCCCTTCAGATGCCATCCTATCATTCCCTGTTTATTTATATTCTCACCTTCCTATTCTTAAATTCATAAAATGGAATGTGCACACACACACATACACAAACACATATACACAAACTTATATATGAACATATGTATATTATCAAAATTTTGCTCAAATAGAAGAAAATAGAGGAAAAAGTCTGAAAGGCCTGGCTGTCTGGGGTCTTTATAGCTGGAGAGAAAGCTGCTCTGGGACTTGTGAATGTGTGTGCATAACTTGATCAGCCTGGAAGAATGCAGGGATTGTGGTTAGTAGTCAGCTGTAGGCACTTCTGAGAGGGAATCACATTTTGAAGCTACAAAGGTCCCCTAAATAGCTCTTGGGAAATGACCCTGCATCCCATTAAACACAAAAATGCATTGCAAAGGACTTGATGCCAGAGGTAAGCCACTTCAGTCTCAGCGCACTTCAAAATGCCAGGAGCCTGCACCTCAGCACTCTAGTAACCTGGGAAAACCAAATCAGATGGTCTCCAGAGCAGAGGTGTGTGTGTGTGTGTGTGTGTGTGTGTGTGTGTGTGTGTGTGTGTACACGTGTGTATTACTTGAAGAAACATTTTCTTTATACTTAAAAATCCAAAGCCTCTTTCTTTTCTTCATTATTTTCTGTCTTTAAAAGGGCTTTTTTCAATCTATCTTTTATCTCTTTCTCACGCCTGTGGCAAACGCACACACGCCTTCCCATTTTACAAATCTGTCCCTTGCAGTTTTATCTGCACACAGCCTACCACTTTCCTGTTTAAATGGCTGATGCTGAATCAAAGTCAACTGTGAAGGTCAGGAAGGTGGGGTTTGGGGCATTGTGGGATGACAGGAGCTGTGCTCACCCGACAGACAACACCTCAGCAGAGGTGCCCAGCCAGGCCCAAGAGCTGCTCCAAGCCAAAGTAGAAAACGATTCACACCTGTCATTTGATCATGTAGGACCAGATGGAATCAGAGCCTTGATCCTGTTGTCTTTAATTATTATAAATACTGTCACTGAAGAGGTGGCTCAGTTGGTACAAGGCACACTGTATAGGCAAGAAGAGCTGAGTTCCATCCCTAGACACAGTCTGCAACCTCTGCTCTGTGGTGGTGGAGACAAGAAGATCCCTGGGTCTTGCTGGCCAGACAACATAGCCTAGTTGGTAAGTGAATTAAAAACAGAAACAAAAAGAAATGAAATGACTTCTCCTGGGTATAGTGGAGGAGAAAGTTTATTATAGATATGTGGGAGAGCACAGCCAGAGGCAAAAAAAATCTGGAAGAATCCAGAATGGACATTACCAGGATGAGTTGGCATTGTGGGGAAAGGGGATGGGGAGGGAGAGGGGAGAGAGGAGAACAAGATGCACCAGCCAAGAGGGCAAAGACACAAAAAGAGCAGGTAACCAAAACGGTTGGGTTTTATAGGAAAGAGCAGCCCAGCCCCCTGAGCTGGAAAATCCAGGGTAGGGGGCAGGGTGTGCCAGCCTGGAGGACCCTGTAACAGAAAGAGGCTGAGGGATGCTGAGAGAACCTGGTGGCCAGGTCTGCTTCGATATGTTAATTAGGTACCTCAGCCATTTGTCCCGGGCTTGAAACCTAACAATAAGCTTAAGGCCAGTGGGGCACCTGCTCAAACACATGTGTGTACACACAAAATACATAAACAAAGGACTAGAAAAGCAGCTCAGAGGCTGAAAGTGTCTAGTGCTCTTCCAGAGTTCAATTCCCAGCACACACTGCCAGCTCCAAGACATCAGGTGCCTCTGGTCTCTGCTTCATGTCTCTCTCTCTCTCTCTCTCTCTCTCTCTCTCTCTCTCCCTCTCTCTCACAGAGACACACACACACAACACACATACATGATTGAATTAACTACTTTAAATATTTTAAAAATATTAAAAATTTTAAAAATGCTTCTGTAAGTATCAACATATTTATAGATGTATTGGGAATCTTTTATTGGCAATACTACTAACAATATAATTTTATACTTCTTAAAATTAATAGATGGTAATCTTTCAGATAATTTGAGGTTGAAATTTAACCAGGTCTCCTGGAGCTGATGAATATATACTGTTCAGAAATCACTAAAAAGTCTTTATAACTCACTTTCCTGTAGCAGCCATTACATGTCATAGTGCTACCGCAGGAGACAGATTAACTGCTGGTGGTTTGGTGCTTTGTTCCTGAGGTGGTTTTGTTCAGTTGTCTAGATTTTTGAGCCTGATGAGAATGTGGCATATGATAAAAAAGAGAATTAGCATCCAACTTTCTTTTCTGTTGCTGTGAGAAACAATATGGCCAAATACAACTTAGGAGAGGAAAGAATTTATTTCACTTTATACTTCCAGGTCATAGCCCATTCTTGAAGGAGGTTGGGGCTGGAACTGAAACAGAAACCACAGACAAAGCTACTTACCATCTGGTTTACTCAGCTCACTCTTTTAGACAGCCTAGCCCCATCTGCCTAAAGAATGGTGTCACCCACAGTGGGTTGGAGACTTCCATATCAATCATCCACAAGACCATCTCTCAAAGCCACAGCCACAGGCCAATCTACTTCTTCAACTGAGCTTTGCTATTCCCAGTTGCCTCGGGATTATGCCAAGTTGACAATATAAACTAAGCAGGGCACAAATATTTCTTTTATATCAGTAGGAAAGTTCATTTCAGACCTGAAAAGGGTTAGACATCTCTTGATACTGATATATTCTTGGTAGATAGGGATGGACCCCTGGGGTCTCACTGAGGGATCCTTGTTCCTGTATCAGGTTCAGATGAGGAAGATATTTGTGGATCCTGGGCAACTTCTGCACCTTTGTAGAGGCTAGGCACTGCACACAGGAGGGAACTTATCCCAGTCAGTCTCCAGGGCTTCAGTGTAGGCAGCAAGTTCCCAGCATTGGCCTGGGAAAGCTTCTCAGTACAGACTGAAACTTGCTCCTTGATACCAGCGAGGATCTCCGTTAGGGTGGGTAACTGTGCCAAGGTAAGTGTACATGGTGACTGAAGCCCATTCTTCTCTTCAAAGACATAATTTTAGCCAGAATCCTCTGCTCTCTACCTGCAAACATCTCTTAGAATCATTCTGTAGCCAAGTATCCCTTACCTTACCCAAATGGACATAGTTACGTCTAGAGTGCAAGAAAGCACAGTTTCTGGAGGTATGCAGCCAGTGATGCAGAATCCTCTAGTTTCCCAGAGCCATCTATTAGGAGGGGCTCACTATCATGTAGTCCCTGATAGCAGGGGCAGAAGAGAAGAGTCCAGATGGTGATGGACTTTGGAATCCATTACTTCATGTCTATTTGCCCTGCAAGGGAACTCTATACACTCAAGATGGAAGAAGATCTCTATCCTCATATTTCCCTGTGAGGATATCTCTGGAAACCCTCCACATACTGTTGAGGGAAGGTCTAATATCATTGCTTCTGATAGGTTGAATTCAATTCTGAGATCTGGTTACCACCCCTTCTGAGGCATTCTCTTGATTGGTTAATAAAAGTTGCTTATGGCCAATTAGCTGGGCAGAAAGAGTATAGGAAGGCGGGACTTCCTAAGATTAGACAGGAACCCTGGGCACACACAGAGATTCTCTCTCTTTCCGCTGGGAGTCACAGAAGGAGACAGACATTTGGAGAATACTGGAAGGTAATCGCAGGCACATGGCAGTTTGGGATTAGGTGATCCGCGTTAACTTAGAGTAGCTAATTGAGATTCTGCCCAGCTAAGGGCTAAGTGTTAAAACATTTAAAGGTCTTGGTCTGTTTAATTATTGGGAAAAAGACTGTGGTAGCTTATAGGCCCTCAGTCCAAGCAGTCCCAGGCCATTGGAATTCCAGACTTCCGGACTCCCCTGGGGCCCAGGTGAAGCTCCCGCCAAGCTGCTGGTAATTCTACTGACCTAATATAACAACTTATATCAATTAACAGAGTTTAGCTTACAGGTGGTGTAGGCCACCCTTGGTCCCAGGGCTCTTTCCCCAGGACAAATCAGGCAACCGGTTAAGGCACGTGGGCCAGGCCGCCCGCTCCTCTGCCAAGCTGCCGGCTGCTCCTCCGGCTTAATCTTACAATTTATACTTACTAATAACTACAATAATTAATTGAATTGCAGTTTCAAGGCCCCATTGTTATTGTTATCCGGATATTGAAGAGGGGCTCTCTGGAAAACTTAGAAGTTATATACCAGCATCTTGGAGGGAGCTTCGCCTGGGCCCCAGGGGCATCCGGGAGTCTGGGAGTCCAATGTCCCGGGACTGCTTGGACTGAGGGCCTATAAGCTGCCACAGTCTTTTCCCCAATAATTAAATATACCAGGACCCTTTAATGTTTTAATGCTTAGCCCTTAGCTGGGTAGACTCTCAATTAGCTACTCTAAGTTAACCTGGATCACCTAATCCCAAACCACCATGTGCCTGCGATTACCTTCCAGCATTCTCCAGATGTCTGTCTCCTTCTGTGACTCCCGGTGGAAAGAGAGAGAATCTCTGTGTGTGCCCAGGGTTCCTGTCTAATTTCAGGAAGTCCCACCTTCCTATAATCTTTCTGCCCAGCTAATTGGCCATAAGTGACATTTATTAACCAATCAAGAGAATGGCTCAGAAGGGGCAGTAACCAGATTTCAGCATTGAATTCAATCTATCAGAAGCAATGATGTTAGACCTTCCCTCAAAAACATGCCCTCCCTGGCCCACTGTCATTGAGGGTCTCATTAGTTATGCCTAAATTGTGTCAGGGAAATTGTGTACCTTGATGGTGCCACCCACAGCTGAGGAGTCTGTATCCATCTATGGCCCAGCACCTGGCCATCCTGTAGACCAGCCATGCCAGTCTCTGAGTCCTCCTCTTACAGTTGCCTCCTTTCTCCACATCTCTTCTAGGGCTACAAGTATTAAAACTATTTCTTTGCCAAGCCAGTGAGTCAGAAACAAAGGTCAAAAATTGGCTTTTTTTATGTATATGAAAAAGTGGCTTTTAAGTCCACCTGTTAGACTGCATGCCTGTGATGGGGGACGGGGGGGGGGACACAGTTTGTATGTGGTGGTTATGGGTTTCAGTTAACATGAAAAGACAGACATGTTTGAGTGTGATTTATGTAGAAGTGTCTGTGGTACTCTTTTCTTTAGGAATTACAGAGCTTATGAAGCCATTACGGGGCACTTGGGTTAACAACATGCCATTCCACAGCTGATTAGCAGCAGAATTAATAGAGACAGTGAACTTTCCCTTGATATGAAGCTTTTCTGCCCCAGTGAGTACTTAAAAGGCACACTCTGCCTCTGCAAAACACTAGCATCAGTGCAGGAAGGCACTGTGTTGTCCTTATCCCTGCAATAATGGGACCACAGTTCACCTCTACCATGAGTAAAGAGCTGCCTTCTCTCCTGAAATAGTCTTCAGCCTGGAGTGAAGCCATAGGCTGAAGGCCAGGAGTGAAGGTAGAGTTTCTATGACTGTGGATGATCTCTGGTCAAGGTCATCAGCAACTTTTATTTGCTGTTGTGATGGAGGAGGTCTCCACCAAGGTCACTAGTAACCTCTGTGGAAATAAGGTGTGCTCCCGATTCTGGCTGGCGGTCTTTCAGGAGAACCATAGTCTCTGAGATGCAGCTGTGTGTTTCCTATTCTTCCTTCCCACAGGAGCTAATGGCACTACCCAACAGGATGCACTTCACATGATGGCCTACCTGCAGCTGGGGGCAGAGATGCATCCTCAGCTGCAGTCTAGTGGAGTCAAGACTTACCACAGTAAATGCAGCAAACCTGACCATATCTCAGAGTCAGTTGGAGAACCAGGTGAACGGTACCTAATCTCACAGGGCACCAGTGCATGTCCCATCTTTCCTGAGCACATAGCTTTCCCCAGGATCACCTTGGCCTCCGTTTTCTCCAGCATGGAGGTCACTAGTCTCCACTTGCCTCTGAGCCTCTGCCAGATGCAACAGAGAGTGATGTTTCAGTTAGTCAACCAGCTCCAGGGACCTCTCTGCCTCTGTGCCCCCAACTACTCTGATGACACACATGAAGCACCACAGCTGAACTTTCTCATGGATTCTCGGGTCTTCATGCATGAAAGCCTTTTGACTGAGCCATACACTCAGCCACTGGAAATGCAACTGCTTTGATTCCACTGAATCATCTTCACATATAGCCAGAGAGTCAGGCATGGCAACAAGTAAGGTAATCCCACATTACCGTATCCTGAGGCATGGAGTTATAACTTTGAGGCCTGGCTACGATACATAGTGAGACCTTATCTCAAGCTCCACCCAGTCCTGGAAAATCATAAAGATAAGATGATTAAGTTAAATGATACAAAAATTAAAGTCAGAAACAGAGAAAGATATATGAGTTTAACACTAATTAAAAGAAGCGGAAGAAACTGCTGACTTTAGGCAGAGACTTCAGGGCATGAGCATTTATTGTGGATCAGGGATGTGTTCTACAATGATAAAGCAGATACCTCTGTAAGGACGAACACCATCTATAGTTCTCACATCCAGAGTCGGAGTGTTAAAATGTAGGAAGCAAAGATTCATAGACCTGAATGGAAAACACAGATCTTGTGATACTTATGTTTCAAAACATAACAGCCTTATCTCAGAAAATTATACATCTGAGTAGACAAGTAGAATCTGAACTCCACCATTAATGTACTTGGTCTAATTGACTTGTGACGATTTCTCAGTCTGACAAGCGTAGGGTACACTTTCTTCTCATGTGAAGAGGGACTACGGGAAACCATATACTATGCCATGAGGATCACCCTAACTCACTTAAAGTGTGACACATCCTACAGAGGTCGTCCTTAAGACACAGTGGAATCATTAGAATGCAATGGCAGTAAAGTGGACAGGTATTTCTAATTTTCCAGAAAGTTAGAAACATTAAGTCCAGAAGTTGTCAGCCAACACAGGATGAACTCCATAATTTTTTTGTGGGCTTTTTGTTTTATTTTTATTTTGGCATTTTCTGTCATATTGTTTTTTTTTGTTTGTTTTGATTTACCTTTTGTGATTTTGGGTGTGTTTTTAATTTTTGAAAGAGATTAGATGATAGGTAGATAGATGATGCATAGGTAAATGATAGATAAATAGATAGATACATAATAGATAGATGATCCATAGATAGATGATTGATAGATATAGAGAGAAGATAGAGATGGATGGTATATATGTACATAGAGTTACACAGATAATTGGAAAATAGATAAATAGATAGATGATAGAGAGCTATAGATGATAGATAAATAGATATATAGATGATAGATAGATAGATAGATCATAAAGTTTGGTGAGTAGGTATGGGAGGAGGATCTGGGATGATTTGGTGGACAGAAAAATGATTACAGTATATTGTATGAAATTTTTAAATAAAAAAGAAACCCGTATCCAAATAATTGATGACTCAAATTTAGACTTAAAACTGTAAAATATGTTTTAACTAAATTAATGTAAAAATACAAATAAATAGTATGTCTTATGAAGCAGAGATGGTTTTAGAAGTTGGTGTCACAAACTGAGAATTGTCTAAAGAAACTAACCTAGTTTTCACTTTAGCAACGAGAGAAATGGAAGTGTCCAGTCCAAAGCAGGCAGAGTGATAGAAACCAAAACTCCCAACACAGAAACCAGACAAATTGAAGCAAGAAAGACTGTCAACAAAGCCTAAGTCTGTCTTTCAAAGATCAGTAAGATGTACAATAATAATAGTTGGGGCCATGAGAAGTAGGCAGGGGAGTAAAATGCTACCTATCAAAGTTATGTAAGTGGTGTAGGGCAACATAGGCCATTGCTCTGAAGCACATGAATTGAAGGCATAAGTGAACGGGCTGAGCAGTGCCACAGACTTGAAACACAGCTACCCAGGAGGTGAAGGGCAGGACCTGAAGTTTAAGGTCTGTTTAGGCTGCACAGGCCATTCAATACCAGCATAGACAACTTAAAAAGGACCCCTTTCTAAACAAAAAGTCAGAGGAGGACCGGATATGTAGCTTGGTGGGAGAGTTCTTGTCCTTTGATTATATCTTCAGCACTGTAGTAAACAAGTAAACCCAACAAATAAACAATTGAGGACCATGAATATGAACTCACAAATTTGATAATGCAGACATGGAGGCATAACTCCTGGAAAGAAATAGCCAAGATCGAAGAGCAACAGGACCTAAATAACTCTTCTATTTTCTGTTAACAGAAATGGTAGGTGCGGTAGGTAACTATTAATATGTAGTCAAATTATTATTTTTTTATTTTGTTTTAGCTTTTTTAATAATTTATTTTTTATTTCTTCAAGTTACATCTCAATCACAATCCCCTCCCTACTCCCCCCTCCAGTCCCACCCTTCCACCCTCCTCCCCCTCAACCCCCCCATCCTCTTCCCTTCTTTTTTTGTTTTTGTTTAAGGTATTTCTTTTTCCCCCCAACAGCTCTCCTTTTCAGTCCAAAAAATGGTTCTTTTTCTTATAACTATAAATACAATACAAAACAACAGAAATAAATAGGCCACAATTATAAGAGTTATATGGCTTAGCATACATTCCCAATGTCCAGTCCATATGTATTTTGCACCTGACTTTAACATTTTACTATCTAACCATCTTCTTGAGTTTAAAGTTCTATATCTAACTCAGCTTTCATACTAACTTGCCTCACAATTTTAAAAATATCTTCTTAGATCCAGAACACCCTCTTGATTCCTAAACAACTCAAAATTTAATTATGAGACTCTAGCTATCTATTCTTCAACCACCTCAGAGACCTGAGAGGGATAAATATATCTGATTATATAGGAAGTGCAGGGCCTGCAGCTTCCAAAACTAAGAAATGACATACCAGTGGCTGCCTGGGCAGTTCCCATTTTCTCTCCATACATTACAGCATAAATCTTTAGCCATTTGGCCCCATTTCTCTGACAGACATTGATTGTAGAGCAGGAATTATGAAGGACTTACCTACCCTGTCTTGGCAGAGCTAGGCTGTCGACTTATCTGTAGTCAAATTATTAATTAAATGTCTTTGAAAAGGAAAAAGCACACTACTGAAATGCTTGCTAGTGAATTCTAAACCAAACCTTAGCAGAATAAACTTCTCTCACTATCTTCTATGACACAGATACTGGGAGTGTTTTCCACTCAGCCAATGACAGAAACTTTACCTAGCTTTACAGAAAAGGGAAATTGTGAACTCCTGTTTCGCATGAACCTAGTTGTAAAATTTCCAATGCATGTTAACAAATAAAACCCATAATGTATACTAAAGGCAATGTGCCTTAAATAATATGTGAGTTTTATTCTAGGCATGCTGGGTTGGCATAAGTCAAAAATAATATAATCCATAAAACCAATAATTTTAAATAAGTAAACCTATATGATCATATACAATGTGGGGAAAACATTGTGTAGAAGTCGTTATCTATTTAAAATAAAACCTTTAGGCCCATTACAATTAGAGAGAAACTTTCTCGAGCTGGTCAAAGGCATGGGTTTAAATAGCTGGCTTCCTATAAGATGGTGAGTGGATGGTGTCACTCCAACAGGAGGACCAAGGAAAGGATGTGCTCTGTGTTGCCAATTTCCTGACACTGTGATGAGAGGCCTCACACAGGAGACCAGAAAAATAAAGAAGGTTCATTTGAGCTGTTGTTTTTGAGGTTCATATCCAAGACCAGGCAGCCTCTTATGGTGGGAGTATACTTCACAGCAAATAGATCTAAAGAGGGAGAGAGGGAGAGAGATTGAAGAGAGACTGAGTTGTCCCAAACCCTTTCAAGACCCTTTCCATTCCAATGGCCTAAGGACCTCCCAAAGTCCAAAAATGTCAAGATTGTGACTTATGGTGTCATAGCTCATTATACAGAAGACAAAGCCAGTGCTTGTTTTTGTTTTGGGAGTTTGTGTGTGTGTGTGTGTGTGTGTGTGTGTGTGTGTGTGTGTGTGTGTATTGTGTGGTTAGTGAGCCCACAGATGAAAAAGGAAAAGAAACTATTTTTATTTGTCATTATATGATTATCTTTGTATCACCTTCTAAAATTACACACATGTGTGCGCATATACACACACACACACACACACACACCAGCAAACTTCCTGCAATTAGAGTAAGTTTGTAAAGTATATAAATCCAATTGTTTCCTGTGTACCAGCATTAAGAAACTAGAATTTAAATGGAAATTAAAAACATGGTATTATGTAGATAAATAAGTAGGTGAGTATAAAAGTATAAGAGTATGTGCACAGAATCCTGTGATGAATAATAAGAGAAAACAAAGAATTCCTAAATAAACAGAGAGTAGCCCTGTGGCTGTGTGTGGGAGCACTCAGTATTGCTAAGGCATCAATTCTGACCAACTCAATTGATTCGTAGATTCATTTTCAATGCAATACCAATAAAGTCCTGGTTAGCTGTTCTGTAAATATTGGCAAGCTCTTCCCGAAGTCTGCACACAATGCAATAAATCAAATGAGCAAGTACAATACTGAAGGAACATGAAAACGTTGGGGGGCTTGATCACCCTACTGTCTGATCTTTACTCTTATTCCAAAGCCCTGGTGTGATCCAGCCTTGCTTCAGGGATAGGATATTCATGTAGACAAAATGGACAAGGAATGGTGAAGAGGCACCCCCACACAAACGTGGTAAACTGTTATTGTGCCCTTTCCACAGTCTGTTGGAGGGACTGGATGTCCTTCCAAAAATCATGAACCCAGACACAGACTTTGTAGTGTGCCCATGAAGACTCAAGAAGGAAGGCAGACATACTCTTCTGTGTTACACAGCAATTCTAGAGGGAAAATGAGAATACTCAAAAGCTTGGTGATAAATTCTTAGACACAAATTAGAAACACCACGAATGAAAGAAAAAAATGAGTTGGATTCTATTAAAATGAGCAACTTCTACGTTGGTTAGTACTAGTAGCGCAAACGTTTCATCCCAACTACTAGAAAGGCAAAGAGGGGAGGGTGCCAAGTTCAAGGCTAGCTTGGCAAGTTAGCCTCTGTATCAGAATAAAAGGTAAAAATATATAGATCAGTGGAAGGATGCTTGCCAAACCTGTGAGTGACTGTATGTCAATCCCTCATTATTTCAATTTTATTTAATTTAAATTTAAATTAATTAATTTAATTTAGACTTCTGCTCTGTGAAAGCATTCACATGAACAGACTGGGTGGAAAAATTGTAAGACACCATTTTTTGAAGCATTTATATCCAGCAAGCAGGTAAAAAATTTAAAATTATTGAAAATAAAAATTATATAGGTACAAAACCTCCTCAGAAAAGATACATAGATGGGAAACAGATTACAACCATTTGTTGGAGAATTGCAAGTTAAAAGTGTACGAGGTGTCTAATGCAAAGTTCTTGGCATACAATCATGAAGACCGGGGTTTTTACAGTAGGCAAATTGAAAAACTAATTCTCCAAAATCAGGGAGAAATAAGAATTCTGTCCTTCAGTATTACATGAATGACCAATCAAATTGTGGTCAATAAGAACAGTGGAATATTATTCCTAAGTAAAAAATGGTAAACTTACAAACCATGTTAAGGCATGTATTGTTTTTAAATTAATATAGATTAGTAAAGGAAATAGTTATGACATACCATTGGTTATCTGAATTTACGGGATGAAGAGAAGAAAATCTTTTGAGTATCATCCAAGTTTAGCATGGTGCTACAATGGTGACTTGCAGCATTTGTCACCTCACAGTTCAGAAGACAAAGCCTGGTGCATGTGGATCACTTCAAAAGTAAGGAAGCCCAGAGTGAAGATGGAAGCTGGGTTGCAGAACTTTTCCAGACACGTGGAGCATCTGCATTGGAGTGGTCCAGTGGAAATGCACTAATGTGAGAGTCTTTCTGAGGCGGGCTTCATCAGACTGTGGAAAGCAAGCCTGGGCATAAGCACTTGACTCTGATTGCTCATGTCAGCAGGTGAAGGTTACATCCATAAGGGGTGGCCCATCACAAGGCCCAGGCTCCTTATTAGTACAAACTACTCAGAAAAGTGCTCGATAGCCTCTGTGATATTGAATTAGAGATGGAAAAGTAAGCATGCATTCACGCTCAGCTTAGTACAGATAGATGCATGTGGAGATAGCCTCAGCGCACACATACCACACAACACAGGGAGACTTCAAAGGGCCACCACAGCTAAGGGGGAAGAAATCAAAACAGCTGGAGTGAATTTACTGGAGCAATACACAAAAAGAGTTTTGGATTATATCTCAAAGTATGAAAAGAATGTTTATGGTCCCACAATGATGGAGATAAATCAATAAATGTAAGAAAACAGAGATATCTCCTGTGAAAAAGGATTCAGGACTTCACCACACGAAAACAGAGCTACGACTCATCTTTTAGGTCCAGACTATCTGTAGCAACATTATTCTAAAGCGTATAGCAAGAAAGGGAGGGGTATTGAGAGCAACTTCACAGTGAACAAACTAACAAGGTCATTGAAGAACGAGGCCACCAGCCACCTACATGTGACAGATATATGGATAGGTGGGACTGTTTTGATGGAAACAGCTCTTTGTCTCCCTAATCATGTCACAAGAGTCATCCCAGCCTGGTCAGGAGAAATACACCATGAGCATATGAAGTAAGTGATGATCTTCAAAGGAATGGGACCAGCACTCCTCAAAGCTATAAGGCTGTCAAAGACAAAAGAATCTGAGAGACTCACAGTGAAGAGAATGATCAAGAGACGTCTCCACAAAATACAGCAGCATAGTGTTCTAGGATTGGGAAAGCAGTCAAGACACCCTTGCAATATCTCAGAAGGCTATAGGCTTTCATCCATAACAGTGAGTAAGTCTTGGCTCTTAAAAGGGGAAGGTGTCATATACTAAGGTGAGATGTTAGCTGTAAAGGGCTTAGAGTGTGGACATATGGGGGCCATCTGTCCTATGACTTCAGTTTTTCCACATGTCTAAGTATATTTTAATATATAATGTATACTTTAAAAATAAAACTTTGTTGAATTTTATATAAAACTTATTAGAATGTCTTCTCATGAAAATGTGCAGCAATGATGGTACATTGTTGGGGGTGGATGGGACGGGACATGTTGTTGCTACTTGTGTGTGGTTTGCATGGAAAAATTCCCCAGAGACTCATGTATTGAAGAAGCAGTACTCAACCCCATGATCAGAATGTGGGAGTAGGAGACATGATTGAATCCTAAAGTTGTGACCTAACAAATGGGTCAATCCATCAACGGACTCATAGTCTGATGTATTGGGAGGTCATACAAACTAGGAGATGAGCCTGGGCAGCAGAGGTGTGAAGGCCTTGGAAGGGTATATTTTTTTCTCTGGACTCTTTCTATCTCCCTCTGCAATGGCTCCAGTTGGTCATGAACTTGTGAGCCAAAATAAGTCTTTCTGTCTTTGCTGCCTTCATCATTTATTTTTTTAGTGAAATTAAAAGCTTTCTACTGTAGAGAGTTTATATCTGGACAGTGTCCTGAAGGCTCTTGTGTTGACGCCTTTGCATCAAAGACTTTTCTCATTGTTGTAACAGTATACCCCAGGACAGCAGCATAAGAAAGGGGGTTCGTTTGGAGCTCATTGTTTGGCAATACCTTTCATCATGGCAGGCAGTGATTACAGCAGTAGCTTGAGACATCTGGTCACATTGCACCCACAGTCAGGAAGCAGAGAGGGAGAGAGAGACAGAGAGACAAATGACGGTGCCCAGCCCAGCTTCTCCGTTTTATTCATTAGGAGACTCCAGAGCACGGAAAGGGCCAACCACACTTGGGTTGGATCTTTCAGTGAAGCATCTTTTTACCACCCTCAGACAAAACTAGAGGGTGTTTCCATAAGTTCAAATCCTGTCAAGCTGACAATATTGAATAACTACAGCCTTAGTTCTAGCTTTTAGAAGGTCAGAATCCAACAGATCCTTTAGAAGGCTGAGCTATGTGGGGCCATGTATGCTCTATGTATGCTTGCATGCTCGGGCCATAGGTTCTTATTAAGAGTTCTGTTTCTCTCTCTCTCTCTCTCT
>CAJQZJ010032670.1:2953034-3023257 GCA_907164525.1 Lophiomys imhausi
CTCTCTCTCTCTCTCTCTCTCTCTCTCTATGCATTCTGGTTATCACAAGGTGAACCAGCCTCCTCTACTATAGCCTTCTTCCATTCAGCCCTGTGCTAACAAAGGTTCTGAGTCAAAGGGCAGGTGTATATAGATGGAAACCTCAGTGACTCTGAACCACAAGAAACCTTACCTCTAAGAGTTTTCCAGGTTGCAAAAAGCATGCTCACCTGCCTTCCCACAGCGTGACCTTGACTGGTATTTTTGTTTCTCTGGATGTAGTCATTGCAAACTGGCAGAAGCCAGTTCCACTTGACCCTGGTATAATCCCCCACTTCTGGAAGGTGTGTCATTGCTTCTTACAGGAAGGTCTATACATAGTTGTATCAAATACAGATGTCAGGCCTTCAGATACCAGTCCCTTCCGATGGCAGAATAAGCTGCAGCAAATCTGAGGACTGCGGGAGCGTTTGCAGAGGCGTGCCCTCCCCAATTACAGAGGTGACCTGTGGAAAGAGCATACGGCCAACTGAACTCCTCACCTTCAAATGAGCAGCTTATTTAAACTTAATTATTTATAAGATCAGGGCCAGGGATTTCTAAAGGGGAGCCCCTCACCCACCTTGCTGAGACTGCTGCCAAAACGCAGCATGAGTTTTGTTTTCTTTCAAAACTACCATTTCTGTATAATTGGATTAGCCCACTTTGAGTGCGGCCAGATGCAGCAGCTTTCTGCGGTGGGCAGGTCCCTCTTATGACCTCAGGCTTCCCCCATGTGCTTCTGGGGATGAAATGGAGTTGTGGGTTGGAAACACCTGCAGAGTACTTACGGCTTTACGACTGGCAGTGATGGAGAGAGCAATCGCTCAATTAAAGTAGCAAGTGTTTGAATGCCCACGGTTAAAGATCAATAAATGACTGCTCTTTGCCAGCAGCAACGTGGCGTCTAATTTTGAAAATATGTACAGAAGAAAAAAAAGTACGTTCTCAACCAATTACATGCAGAAGTGTCTATTTAGCTGAGCTCTTGTGTTCTTTTTGAAATATTTCTTTGTTATGAATCCAATTTCTTTCTTTTTTCCAGCACTTTCTACTTCTATCTCCCAAAGACACAGACCCTCAGGTAAGCAAGCTCTTAGCACAGCCTAGTGGATGCTGCAGATGGAGGGCCTCTGAAAACATGGCCAGCTTGGGACTCATCCTGAAACCTAACATTACATGGGTCGCACAGTAAAGAAAGAAATTAACAGTGTGGCAAGACATCCTACATATTGGGGAAAAGCCTGTGCCACTTGTTTATCTTACAGAGGATTAATATCTAGAAACTATAAATGAGCCAAATCTTTGAACTTAAATAACAACTAATTATCCAATGAGTAAATGGGCTAATGAACAAGCTGCTAGTTCCCAGAAGATAAATTCAGATACTTGAGGAAGTGTTCGGCATCCTCAGCAGTGGCTGAAACACAAATCAAAACTGTACTGCAGACCTGCCTAGCCTCTGTCAAAGTAGCTATCACAGGAGAAAAGTGACAAGTGCTTGATTGGATGGTAGAAGAGGAACCCTGACACGCTGTTGGTGGGAATTCAAACTTCTGCATCCACTGTGTAAATCAGAGAAATGGTCCCTCAAAACTAAGAACAGATCCACCGTGTGTTCGTGTGTTCCAGCTATACACTTCTGGGAAGCTGTCTTGGAAATCTCACTCAGTGAACTACAGAGATACCTGCTAGTCCATGTTGATTACTGCACTATTCATTATGGCCAGCTCATGGAATCAGTGCGGCTGTCCATCAGCAAATGAACGGATAAAGGAAGTGTGCACAATGGAACTGTATTCAGTCATAAAATAGAAAATGAAATTATGCTACATTTAGGGAAATGAAATAGGATGAGATTAAAGATTTTTGTATTAAGTGAAATAAGTCATAGCCAAAAAGAAATATATCACATTTTTCTCCTATGCAGAATGTAGGTGATTAATAGATAGATGGATAGGTAAAGGGTAGGTGGATAAATAAGTGATAGAAAAATAGGTGATAAATGACAGATATAGATAGGTGATAGATAAATCAGTGAAAGACAGATACCAGATAGATAATATATAAACATATGTAGATGATACACAGATGATTGATAGGTGATAGGTAGCTACATGATAGATTTGTACACGCATGTGAAATGAGGGAATTTTATTATCGGGACAAGGAAGGAAAGAAACAGTAGTGGAGAAGGGACAGGAAAAGGTAATGAAGAGTGAGAATTGACAAAGGACATGATATACTTGAAGAAGTATCATTGTGAAAACTCTTTCTTTATATAATGAATATACAATGAATTAAATTTTAAAAAAGGAAAGAGAAGCTAGCCAGCACCTGGGCCATGCAATGTGCAGAAGGCAGCTTCAGGGAAACCAAAAGGAATTGGATTTTAAGCTGAGAAATAGGACTTGGAAATACTCATGGAAATACCATTTAAACTGTCTAGACTTCGAAATCTGTGCAAGTTCTGAACATTTTTAGAGGGCTTTTGGCTGTGTGAAAACTACAAGTAAATAAATTATTTTAAATAATTTGAGACGTAGTAAACTGATTCTGACATTGTTGTTGGCTAGTCAAGATCGTCAAATCTTTCGCAGGACACATATTTAAATAAGTCCTGGGTAAAATGGTCCACACATACAGCACAGAAGGGTATCTGCAGCTCACAGCCACACTCTGAGGTAAAGGACTTCTCTAAGGGTTCAAGCATCCCATGCTATTTCAAACAACTTTTGAGACCACTGGCTGGCTCGCCTAATGGAGCTGTCAACCCTGGGGAAACCTCTGGGTCTAGTAGAGGTGTGGAAGACACTGTAGAGTATGTACCATCTTAGGGACACTCCCCCAAACTTTCTAGTAGCTGTCACACGTGATTCTATGCTTATCAAAGTGTGTCCTTCAGAAGGGCCCAGAAGAACCATGTTTGTCCCACGAGACCACCCATTCCCACCCACGTTTGTCAGCTCTGAGTTCTACACACTTGGGGGCACCATCTTTCACAAAAGGCTGAGACATCAGAGACTCCTTGTTTTCTGCCTCGGTTGTTTGTTGCTGGTAGATGACTCAGACTGGAATGAAAAGAGATTATGTCTCTTCTGGCTGCTAAGAGCAAGTGTTTATAACTCAAGGCCGGAATCTGGCCAGGCTTATATCCTTTCTTGCCTCTGTTTCTGTCTCTCTCTTTGTTTTTATATTATATTTATGAGTGTTTTGCCTACATACACGTATGTACAAAGTGTGTGCCTGGTGCTTGCAGAGGACAGGAGAGGACACCAGATTACCTGGACCTGGAGTTACAGATGGCTTCAAGATACCATGTTTGATCTAAAATCCAAATCCAAGTTCTCTTCAAGAGCAGTAAACACTCTTAACCACTGAACAATCTCTCTGGCCTTTACCAGGTTCTCTGAGTGCATCTTCACATGGTGGAAGACAGACAGGCAAAGAGAGACAGGCTTCAGTCAAAAGTCTGTTAAAGTTGCTAACTCCTTCAGAAGGGTAGAGCCCTCAGGGACTAATAATCCACTAAGGCCCCATGTTCCATACCATCACAATGTCAATTACATTTTGACCTGAGTCTGGTTCCTTCAAGCATTCAAAACTTAGCATTTTAGCTACTGACCTCACATCTTAGTTAGCATTCAATGTTATTTTGTTATACACTTGTGTCATCTGAGAGGAAAGCCTTGATTGAGGAGCTGGCTTGATTGAATTGGCCTGTGGGCATGTCTGTGAGGGATTGTCTGAATTGTGTTAATAAGTTCAGGGGTGTGGCTAGTGGTTCTGTATTGCATAAGGAAGCAAGCTGCGTATGAGCCTGAAGAGCAGCATGAGGCATTTCTCCATCTTTCCTGACTCTAGATTCCTGCCTTGCGTTCATGCCTGATGATAGACTGTGGCCCAGAAGTAGAAGCCAAACAAACCTTTTCTTCCTTAAGTTGCTTCTGAACAGAGTGTTTTTTCACATACACAGAAAGGAAACTGGAATATCCCTATTCCAATATCTTTTTCTGAAAAGGTTTCAGGCATGGTCCTTAGAGCCAGCTTCTCCATTTGGTCTTTTGGTGAACTTCAGCTCACATAATTTTACTCATGTCTCTAATTTTTAAGTTAAGTTTTAAATGCCAATTTCACCATTTATACATTTTGGGAGGATATATGATATTTATGTCATATGAAGATTTTGTTTGTGTGTCGGTGGGAGGGTCTGTTTCTCTCTGACGTCTCTTGCTCACAATAAGCTTTTGTACTTTTTTGAATAGTTTAAATTTATTTGATGGGTTAAATCATAAGAATCCTATGGTGAATGAGGAGCGTTCATCCCAGAAGGCCTTAGTTTACCTACTGTTTCTGTCTTGCTGCTTCTAGACTTGTTCACATTCTGTTGCCCAGTTGCTCATGCTGCTGGTGTCCATCCTGGATGGCTTGAGAGCCTGGATCCCTTGGCCTCCCAACAAGGGCTGAGGACAAGGGGCTCCCTAGGAATCCTCCGGACCATCAGGAGCAAACTGAGTCCACAGGATGAATGCTGAGACAGTCATCCCTGTGGAGTGAGCAGCTACTGAATGCTCAGGTTCTTCAGTGTGAGGCAGCTAGGCTACCATGTAAGTGGCTCTAACAAATGCTCTTTTAATGCACATTCGCCCTGGTATTTCTATTCCTCTAAAGAGCACTGACTAATTGTTCCATTAGAGGTGGTTAGCAATCATGTTTTAATAGCATTATCACTTGTTAATATATATCCATTCAGCATTAATGGCACTGGAGCTGGACTTATGCTGAGTTCAGAAGAGGAAGATCAAACCATTCCTCCAATGAGAAACTGGTTTGTCTTGGGAAGGTGACACTACATGACAAGATGGCCTGAGTCCCTTGTGTCAGAGCTTCTGTTACTACAGAGAGTGGTGGAACTGGCAACTCTTGGTAGTTGTAGTAGTGGATAGGATGACACCTGGCAGCTTCTAGGTCTCTAGATGATGTCACTGAAATTCTTTGCATATATATATTTTTTTTTTTTGAGTGGGGAGAAGGATTTTAACAAAACCAAAGTTTTGTTCATGGAATCTTTTAATTTGAAACCTATTGATTAGGCTAAAAATGATATAGCTTTTCTTGAGGTAATTTAAAATGAATTTCAGTTTCAGAGTCTGACTCTTTTGCCTGCTCCTGGGATTCTTTTCCTTCTGCCGGGTTGCCTTGCTCAACCTCGATATATGAGTTCTTGCCTTGTCTTATGGTAGCTTATTTTGTCCTCTTTGGCATCCTCTCTTGGAGTCCTGCTCTTTTCTGAAGAGGAAAAGGAGGAAGGAGTGAATCTGGGGGAGAGGTGACCTTGGGGAAGCTGGGATGGTTGGAACGAGGGGAACTTGTGGTCAGATGTATTGTGTGAGAGAGAAAAAAAATTATTTTTAGTAAAAATAAGAAAAAATTCAAGGAGCTGGGAATCTTTTCAGTTTGGAGTTGGTTTGCCTATATTGCTTGAAAGACCCAATCCCTAGCACAGCATAAGCTAAACATGGTGGCCCATTCTCACTTCAGAAACCCTAGAACTCAGGAGGTAGAGACAGGAGGACTGTAAGTTCAAGGGCATCCTCAGCAACCTGGAGAATTCGAGGCTAGCCTGGACTTCATGAGACTGTCTCAAAAACACACTAATAAATAATAAAAATAAACTTGAACAACTTCAAACATCCAAATCTTTTGGGACTAAAACCCTCATGTTCAATCACAGCTACAGAAAGATAACAAAAGTCAACCTGAGATCCATCCATCATGGATCTTTGTTAGAAATTTTCACAATGGTATTAGCATCTTAAATTCTAATTAAAAATGGCATGACTGTAGAAAATAACTTGTCAGGAAGAGGAGGCAGGTGATGTGGGTGGGAGGGAAAGAGACGTGGTAGAGAGACATCAATCACAGTGTACCCTGAATATGCATCCATTTGTCAACAGACACTTCACAAATGATATGCTTTATTATTTCATGATTTCATACATGCATAAACTGTGTTTTTTCAGATACCCCTCCATTTTCTCCCTTCCAACTCCCCATTCTCTTCTTCTGATTATTTCGTGCTGATTCTATGTATTTCTTCTTAATCCCACCAAGTCCACTTAGTGTTGCCAGTATTTGTTGCTGAGAAGTTCCCTGTGTTTCTCTGTTCATGCAAGGGGCCTGTCAGAGTCATGTAGAGGTGATAATAAAGGAGAAACTCGGGGAGGGCAGGCTGGGTAGGAGTAGGAGATCCTGAATAAGGCCACGCAGGTCTAATCGGGAATGACTGGCAGAAATCAATGAGGCCAGATGTAGTAGGAATAGTAGTTTGGCCACAAGTGTGTGGGTCTCAAAGGAAAAAGTAATACACTTGGGAAAGTAGAAGAGAAGGAGCTACGATTACATTCAGGAGAACAAGAGGACACAGGGAGAATGGCACCTGGCAAGTGGAAATGGGAGGAGACCCTGGAACCTACATGTAGGCCGATCAGTGACTGAGATTACTCTCTGGACCCAGTGTGAAGGCAGGAACCCTGAGACGTGAGTGTGGGTATTCCACATTGCTGTCTACTGTTGTAATGAACACCGTGAACAATTCTTGGACTAAAGATTTGTTTTAGCTTATAGGCTGCAGTTCATCAAGGGAAGCCCGGTCAGGAACTGAAACAGGGACCATGGAGGAAAGCTACTTACTAGCTTGCTGAGCTGCTTTTCTCATCTAGCCCACCAGCTTAGAGACAGCACCTCCCACAGTGGGTGGGGCCCTCCCCTCCCACATCAAATGTCAATTGAGAAACCCTCCAGAGACATGCCCCCACAGGTCAGTCTGAAGGCAGTAGTCCCTCAACTGAGGTTCCCCTTTTCCAGGTGACTCCAGTTTGAGTCAAGTAGACACAAACTAACCATCAGCCGAGCATGCAGGAAATGGCAGGGATCTCCACCTCAAGTCCCATGAGTCTGGGTGGTATCTCTAAGGAAAGCTTGGGATATAGCTAATAAGTTCATTGCTGAGTATCTGGACATAGAGTGGTACCTATACCATGCATGAGTTTAGAGGGGAGGCTATGAAATGGCACATAGAAGATGGTACTGAACCAAATTTTACTCTACCTCTGTGGCCCAACCTAACCAGCCCTAATGTGTTCACTGTCAAAACAGGCCTAGGTATTTCTTCTGGCCTTATTGTGTACTCAACTCCCACAACCAGGGTGTCTCTTCAGTCATTGTCTGAGATTTATGTGTAAAATACAATTTCTTAACCAGGCCATTTAAGAAAGAAACAGACCCCTCACAGTTGGACTTCTCTGGGTCTAATTCTCTCTCTGGGGTCTACTGTACTCTCTCTGGAGTCCGCCTTCTCTCTTCAGAAGATCTTAGAGCTTAAAGCAGATAAAAACGAAGTATTAAAGTTGTATGAGCTGCTAAAGTGGTCAAAAACCTGAGGTAGGTCATGGAATAAGGGGAAAACCTCTTTATATTTTTCTACTAAAGAAACAGCAATAAACTGACTCCTAATAACTTGCTGCTATACCCATAGAGGAGAGCATGACTTAATCCACTCAGAGAAGTGTCTCCTTCTAGCATATGGGAGTTAGCACAGAGACCCACAACCGACAGTGTGCAGAGAGAGAGAGAGAGACTTTGAAGCACTAAGTATTAAATAGGATGTTTCCATCAAACCTCTCCCCTCGAGGCTCAGGAGTCCACGAGGAAGAGGAAGCAGGAAGATTGTAAGAGCCACAAGTTGTGAATGACTCTAAGGAAAGAACTTGCTCTGGAAATGACAGGGCTGATGAGCATATGGACTAAAAGAGGCTGTGACAGTCCAAATATCGAAATAACGGAAGCACAGGTTCAAAGCAGACCAAACCCAACCCTGAGAAGGGCAAGTGGACTCAAAGCTCCACCCGAACCAACAGGGTATTTGCAATTGTTATCTTCCGGGAAGGGGAAAACAAGTGTTCTCCAGTGGAGTGTCACTGGGCACATCGAGCACATACAGTCCAATGCAGTGCCCCTCAGCATTGACCAATGCAAAATTAACTCAATTCTGTGTATGTGTAGGAAGTGGGCTTAAGTTTTGGTTTTTTTTTTGTTTTGTTTTGTTTTGTTTTGTTTTGTTTTTTTTTTTGTTTTCGGGTATTTTTTGTATTACTGGCTCTTGTTTTATTTATTTATTTATAGGAGGGAAGAGGAGGGAGGTGAAGAGATTGGGAGAGAGACAGAGAGAGGAGGAGAGAGAGAAAAAAATGAAGTTGTGTTGGTAGGGAAGTAGGTAGGATCTGAAAGGAGAGTTGGAGAGAGTCAAAAAATGATCAAAATATATTATATGAAAAAATACTTTAAAGAAAAAAATGAAGGGGACAAGTTGCAGGAGCAATGTCATATATATATGAATATATGATCACATTCCATTCCATGCTGGTCTGAAGTTCTCAAGAGTAAGGAAAAAAATTAAACTGGAAATACAGAATTGTCAACTATGCAAGATAACTAATTTTTCTGTTTATTAATTTGCAAATAATTAGTATTTTTAAACATTCCATGACTGTGTAACTTCAATTTGTATATCAGCTTGTGGTTTCATTAATTCAACACTGAAATCTAAAGTCCTATGCCAGTCCGTAATTTGCAAAGCATTATGTCATTGCGTTTAAGAGATCATTAAACTCTCAGTACATTCCTATCACCAGGGAGCAGTGGTAGTGGTTGTACTTTTCCTCTTGCCACGGACAAGACCACCACCATGTGGTTTATTGCTGAGAATTGTTTTGTTGGAGAGCATTAACAAACATTAAATAAAGAAGTGAAAACACTGATAACTCTCTTCTGGAAACAGGATAGTTCTGCTATATGAGTAAATGTGAAATCTCTTGTTTTTCCAGATAATGAAGTTTTTCCCCTAATGCTAAGGATTCTAGTTTCTGCCTGTGGCATAGCAGCTGTTAAAACCTTCACCTGTGACTTTTAGTACCCAGATTATTCCTGGTGTCATGACCCAGACACACATTCAGTCTACTTCACACACTACCGTGGAGTGTGCAGACAGCCAGGGAAGTACGAAGGGCTTCTATGCTCTTCTAGGATTTCAGTCTCACAGGGAGACTGACTGAAGCCTACTGTGGTAAAGAGCAGGATGTTGTGAAAGATGTCTGTGTGAAAAGAAGAAGATCACTAGAGACGTCTTCCATAGCTCCAGAGGATGAGGATGTCCAGGAATGAACACTGAAGGAAAAGTCCACCTTCCTTTAGAATATAAAAGAAATTATAAAGGAGAACAAAATTAATGAATGTCAATGAGACTTCTGTGTCAACGTGACTGTTATCCAATCACAAATATCTTAGTATTTAAGCACGCATAGGGTGGGGTTATACGTGTGTGTGTGTGGTGTGTGTGTGTGTGTGTGTGTGTGTGTGTGTGTGTATCTACACATGTGTATATATTTTCATATGTGTGTATGTGTATAGGTAGATGACAGAAAGATAGATACATAGATTAGTAATAGATACATAGATAATAGGTAGGAAAGAATAGACAAGTTATAGGTAGGTATACCATAGATATATAAGTAGATGATAAATATAGATGATAGAAAGATGATGAATGGATAAGTATAGGTAGATGATGATAGTGATGAATGGAAAGATAGATATAGGAAAATTGTTATAGATACATTGTAAAACATGTATATATACAAATAGATATGTGATGGATAGACAGGTAGATGGTGAACAGGTGATAGTTGATGGATAGATAGAGAAATAGAGATAGGGAGATATATGGATTCATAGATGATAGATAGATAGATAAACTCATAGATGATAGATAGATGAAGAAGAACTATATGGTAGACCATGTAGACAGGTAGAAAGAGATAAGAGACAGGAACATGGTGGACAAATGTTGAATCGGCAGGTAACTATATGATGGACAGGTAGGTGATGGAAAGATACATAGTTTGTCTCTACTTGTACGTGTTCTGTGGACCTCATACACTCATCTGTTGTGAGTCGCTTGATTTGCAGAATGCTATTCTTCCTGAACTTAAATTTTCTATGAATCTACAACAAGAAATAAGAAGTTGACATAAAACAGTTCTGTAACTAAAAACACCTGTGGCATTACTGTGTCCAGCCCAGGGAGGGATGAGAAGAGAGAGGGGAAGAGAGAGAAAAAAAAATCACACAATCTCTGGGGGGAGGTTTTGGGTGTTTACTCAACCTCATCATCGTTAATTAAGTGCTGCTAAGCAAGTGAGCCAGTGGTACTGAGCAATAGTTATTGGCACTCTGCTTGTCAGCTTGGTGTCCATCTGCTTGAATTTCCTTCTTATGTAGGGTTTGGTCCTCTCTTAAGGGTCCCATCTGTAGACAGCAGGGTGGGGTCCAGCTTCTCAGAGGTGCTGTCTGCCTTAAGTTGCCCCGTTGCCAGATGAATCCTGAATGCTGTTCACAGGGGGGACAGAGGAGTGTCTGTTCTCAAGCACAGTTTATAAATATTCTTTCAAAATTTTGCAACATGTTCAAAGGCATTTTTAATATTGCTTTAATTTAATTCTGGCAAGGACAAATGTGTCTGCCAAAGTTTCCCCTAAATCTGCATTTGTAGCTTCTTACAAACAAGGGGTGGGGATGGGGAAGAATGCGAGCGATGCCTTTCATATTCTAAGAGACCAGATACAGATTTAGGAAGTCATCCTAAGGACACAGAAATTCATGGGTCCTGCACAGTGAGGTCAAAGGCCTGTGGCTGGATGAGCAATTCAATTGGATGTGCCAAAGACATCAGTTCCATTCCTCTGTCTTTTACAGCCTAGCATTCACCTGACTGCTGATGGAAGCCAGAGTATCCTACGTGTTTCCAAGCTGTCCTGAGGTGAAGCTGTATCTTCCCTACACAATGTCCACTCCTTGGGCCCTTAGAAACCTGACAGCCCCAAGAGACTACTTTGCAATGGTTCATGGACTGTGTCCCCAAGACCACAGGAAGAGACTGAGGACCTGAGAGTATGCTCTGCCCTTTGGTGTTGCCACACCCTTGTCCAGTACCTCCAGCCTAGTCCTGCCTGCACTGGCACATCTCCTGCAGAGTCTCATGGCCAGCCATCCACTAGCACAATGGCTGGCTCACATGCCTTTCTCAAATCCTTATGATGAAGTTTCTGGGCTGCAATGTTCCAACCAGGCAGCCTCTTCGTCAAATGCCAGCACTACCAGTCAACCGTTCTACAGTGTACACACCCTGCAGAGACTGGGGATGCCAGCGTCAGGCTCTCCGCAAGTGGAGTCTGAGGTGTCAATGCTAGGAGTGTGTACGAGAACTGAGTAGGTTCTTCCCAGAGCAGTAGAATCACAGAAGACTATGGAGTCCTTATCACCTTAGAGTCTCCTCCACTTAGGTTAGGATCTCAGGCTGCTGCCGCTGTTTTAAGGGAATAATTTAGAAACTCTTTACCTTAGGACTCACATCTCCCACAATTCCTGCAGAGGGTCCCTGGTGGGGACTGGTGAGGGAGGAGTGTGGGACTTGAGGGAATCTTTCTTACAACACTATCCCTATTCATTCACAAGTTTATCTCTTTTCATGAGTGTCTCTGGGAATGTCATAAATAGTCCTCAAATTCCAGAAACTTCTCTACATTCCGCCTCCAGGCAGAGATATCTCTGAAGTTAGAAGGCACTTGCTCACAGGAACCACAAAGGAAGTCACAAGGAAGACTTAGACCGTGATCCAAATGCTGCTGTACTGCTCAGAGGTAGGAGCCTCGCCTAACATGTTCAAGGCCCTGGATTCAAACCCCAACATAGACAAAAATATATAAATAATATTTATACATTAACAAATAACTAAATATTCAATTATATTTCCATGGACAGTTTATGCACTCTTTCTGGACATTTCTTTTTCTTGTGACACAGAGTATGCCTGGCAGGTTCATTAAAACTCTCAGGTCAGTACAGTAGTTGAAGGGTTGTAAATTAATTTGCTGATCCATTGAAGTTCAGACAAGCCCCATCTTGCTCCTATGTAGACACAGGGCTATGACACGCCCAAGGACTTCAATAGAAGGCAGTAGCAGAAGCTGGATTTAACAAAGAACCTCGGCACAGTGGTTTGGAACAGGTGCCCTCTTGTCTGCTTACAGGGAAGAGAAACCTAAGGAATAACTCAGAAAATAATGGTCCTGGTCCCAGCACATAGAGAGCTTCAGTGAACTTTAAAGTCACCTGTCCCCAAGAGGGGACATAGTGAAAGTGAATCTTACACATGAGGGCCCCGAAACACCACTGAAATCCTTACCAAGACATAGGTGCATGTGTGTACATGTGCATGGGTGTAGGTCTGTGTACATATGTGTGTGAGGGTATGCAGGCTGATGTACGTATCCATGTATGTGGTATGTGCATGTGTGTGTTTGAGCATAACTTGTGTGAAGAGCGTTTCCTGACTGTGGTTGGGTTGCAGAACCCCCATCAAAATGACTTCCTTCTGCTTACATTTAATCAGCAGTTCTGAGAAGTTACCTGCTCCTTGCTTGCTTAACACCCACAGAGAGTAAAGGCCAAGAGAAGCCTAAAAACCCAAAACTGTGGAGCTGTGTGAGCTGCCCGACAACTGCACCGGGATCCCTCCAGAACCTTCTGTAGTCCCCCGTGGCAGACAGAGACTACGACCAAGAAGGCTGTGGTTAAGCAGCCACCAAGCAAACTACCTCACTGTCGGAGGCTGTGCCTGGCCTTGGCGCTCTCATTCCTAATTAAGCAATAATCCCCCAAAACGCACTATTACCCGCAGTTAATGACGACTTTGTTGGTTAACAGCTCGGCCTGGAGCTGAGGACTGTTAACACTCTGTCAGGCTTCCCGTTCTGAGGCCTACGGTTTCATTCAAACACCCTTGCACCGCAGCTCTCCAGCTGCATGGGCATGGGGCATCCCCAGTGGCTAATGACCTGCACTTTTTCCACTGAGCGGAGCAGGGAGCGCATTCCATCGTGTTTATATAACAGCTGTTAACTGCTGCTGCCTGGTGCCATTCCGATGGGGACATGGCGTGACAGGGGTTCAACTGCTTCCTCCCTTGTGTCAAAGACGTTATCCGTGACTGTTTGCTTGTTGGTTGCTGCAGCGTTCTGAGCCCTGAGCATTTGACCTTTAAAATAGGAGGCACCAAGAGGCATCTGAGCAGAGTGTGTCTGCCCACGCACATCATCAGCTGCCTGCCTACCTCAGCCAGGACACCCCAGTGACAGATGACACAGAAGCCCTGGGCATGTCCATGTTCAGCTCCTGTCATCTGCTCAAAGAAACCTCTGTGAAGTGACTAGACACACAGCAGAGCCCTTCCTCCCCACAATATCTCTGAACTCACTTCCTTGTCCCTTCGGGAGTCTTGGATAAGTGCTGGCTCTGCTAAGAGTTTCTAACCGTTCACATGCAGGGGACACTCCTAATCCAGGTCTTGAGCTTGTCAAGTTCTACCCCAGAGCTAGGTCTTTTCGTGGAAGGGGCAGATAGGACATTAAGACTCCATTTTTGTAGCAGTGCTGGAGCAGCCTCCTACCTAGGACTATAGAGTCTGTCCTGAGTTCCTTGGGAGGGGAGGAGCTGATATCAGAACCACTCAGAGGACTGTGTGGGTGGCCTGTACCTTTGTTCCACAAGGCCTGGGAGGCCATTGAGGTAAGGATCCTGCCAGCTTCTTTCAGGTGAACAAGTCCGCCCACTGCCCACTTTGTCACTGTGTACATGGAATAAAAGGGCAGCTGTTCAGGACACTGAGAAGGAGCCCTGGAGCCATCAGGCAGACCAAACAGCGGCTCTGGGTGCTCCACCCTCAGACCCCATCACCTTTGTACCAAGAAGGGCCATTTACAAAGTAATTAAAAGGCATTATGTATTTCTAAAACCATCTACAATGGAGCTTCGGTCACTCTCCCTCTCAGGAACATGACAACATGGCTGTTGTGACAGGCTCTTCAACAGCGAAGTCATCATCTCACCTTGTCAGGTGAAGGCAGGCAAGCGAAGAGTTGAAAGAGAGACTTCACAGGGCTCACCTGCAGGAGTTCTTCCTGAAGAGCCACTGCCCACATCCCACCCACCCCCACTATGTGCTAAAGGATCCCTTACACAGCCACCCTAGCCTGTAACTTGTCAGACTTTGTACCAGGGACTCTGTTGTACCAGGGCAATGAAAATGACTTCTGGTAGGCCTCACAATGTGTAGAACTGTGACAGGGGCATTACTGCATGTCAGGAATCAGTGTCTTCCTCAGGAGAAGGGGGTTGGTGATAAATACCATAGCATTCCAGTGTTCTCCCACCCACACCCCTCAGCCACTTCCCACTTCCAGCTGTGCGGATGTTCTTCTCAACCACACACCAGAAACCCTCTGCATTAATGTTCTCTCATTCCCTGCATGGGACCCTTTTCAGATATAACTCTTTATGAAGAACTTGTCTATTAATTGAGGGCCTTGCAATTGCATGAACCTTGCACCTTAGTGAGGAGTATGTACCCATATCCTAAGGATTTGTTTCAGGCCTGAGAAGTTGTCTTAATAAATTTTCTGCTATGTAAGCACAAGGCTGAGGCTGAGTTTGGATCTTCTGAGTGCCCCCAGCACACACACACACACACACACACACACACACACACACAACATGACAGTATATGCTTGTAACCCTGCCTAGAAACAGGTGGATTCCTGAAGCTCATTTGGCTGAGCTTTTGGTGTAGTGAGAGACCCTGACTCAAGACATAAAGGTGCAGAGTGAGACTGGAATAATGCTTAACTTCAATCTCAGACCTCCATGCTGAGGCACATGCGCATACACACACATACATAATATCCCTGAACACAAGATGCTTTACACGGAATTTGCCTTGATGTTTCTTACACAAGTTCTTTCACTGATGCCACAGTGGAAGAACCTCCTCTGTCCTCTAACAGTACTGATGAGGACTCACCTGGTCTCCCCACAATGGAGGGTTCAATGGGGCTCAGCAACTGTGTGTACTGCATGCTCACAGTTCAGGGTAGGCTACTGTATTTTCCCTCAGCCTTTCTGCTGCAGTGAGGGGAAAGGTTCACTTTGGCTCATAGATTCAGTTGTGCATTTCAGTCCATAGCTGATGGATAGATAACATCGCCTGGCCAGTGTGTGGCAGAGCATCATAGTGGGATGCGTGCAGGAGCAAGGCTGCTCAACCACATTGTCCAGAGAGCAGAGAGACTGAAGGACATCTGCCCAGTCTATCTACTTTCCCCCAGTAGGCCCACATTTAAAGGCGATCCTCCCTTTCCAGATCACAATAGGTTGATGATCAAGCTTCTAGAAAAGGGACACATACGATTCAAACCATAGTATCCTCTAAAGTCTTTAGACATGAGGACTCGCCTCACTGTGTCCTGGCACTTTTCTACCTACATTCTATTACCAAAAGACACCATACATTTTGTGTATTCATTGCTTTTCTGATGCGGGGGCCCATGCCCAGGAGTCTTGGGGGTGGAGATGAGCTGGCCCACAGTCAACGATCCAGGCTCTGGGGGTCTGGTAAGTGGCAAAATCAGACCCGTTTATTTCAGAGAGAGGATGCCCTGGTACACCCTCCTCTCAGAGTCCCATTGACTCCCAAACTATAGGCCGCTGCTTCGGCTCTTCCTCATTGGCTTACGTCTCATTACCCGGTGTGTCGTCATCAGTCTCCAGGCAGGTTCGGGCAGGTCTCAGGCTGGGCATGTCTCAAGTTGACTCCAAGCAGAAACCAACCACGCATGTGCTGTTTAGCAGCAGGCCTTGTTCCTGCTCAATGTCAGGCCTTGTTCCTCCTACACTTTTCTCATTTCTCTGATAAAATACCCCAAAAACCTTTAAAGGAAATAGAGGAAAGCTTTCTTTTGGCTCACAGTTTGTGGGTAGAACCCATCATGGCTGTGAAAAAGCTTGAGGAGGGTAGTCATAGGGCATCGGTAGCTGTGAAGCAGGAATGGGTACTGAGGCTCACATCACTTCTCCTTTGTATTCAGTCTCAGTCAGAGCAATGGAATAGTGCTGGCAGCATTCTGGACGGGTCTCCCAATCTCAGTTAAATATTTCTGGAAATGTACTCATGGATACGTTGAAGTATGTTTCCATGGTGAATCAAATCCCCTTCTCCATGAGTTGACAATGAAAATGAACCATCACAATGCAGACAAGACCACCTTCATTTTCTCAGGATCATTCAGTGGCTGTTGGTAAGAAAATGGAATCCAGGAACGTCTTAAGAGTTCAAACTCATCTAAGATTTTATCGTTGTTTTAAATTTCACTTTATTCTATTCACATCCAATGACTACTACAGTGGTTTTCTACATGAGACCACAACATCTACAGTGCTCAGAGTACTCAGGCCAGTGGGCAAACAGAGGGTGTCATGTGGCTGCTCCCTTCAGGGACACTGCCTCTTCTACTCTCTGTAGTGGAGGTTTGTATTTCTTTCAAACACAGTTATGTTGAATTAATATGTGAAAGCTCTGAAATACAGACTCCTAAAAGGTATATACACAATCAGCCTAAAAACTGGCTCTGGTCAGGAACACATGGGAGCTAAAGTAGTCCTGGTAAACAGGTGTACCTCAGGCAGAGGACATCAGGCTGACCAATGAGAAAACAGCCTGATGCATAATTAAGAGACAGCAATATAAATGAAGGCCCAGAAACTTGAAAGAGGGCTGTTTGCTTGGCCTTTCTTCTGAATACGCCTCACTTTGAAAGATGCTAGCTGGTGAGACTTGTTTAAGATTGAGATATAGGTTGGTGGAACCCAGATTGGGCTGACACCAGGAAACCTTGTTTTGGAGCCATAAAAGCTGAGGCTCCAAGAGAGATGGAGGAGAGCAGTTCCTGCTGGCCCCATTTCAGTGGGGACTGAAGAGGCAGTGACTCCCACTGGAGTATACCAACAGCCAGTGTTGAGACAGAACCCTGCTGAAGGGCATGACTGAAAAAGCCTGAGACCCACCAGAGACCTTGGTGCCAAGGTGCCAAGGGGGTGTGTGCCAACTGCTGGTGCCAGGAGCCAGGTGGACAGAAAAGGCCTGACCACAAGCAGATGTGCACTTAAAGCCTGTGAATAGGCTAGCAGTTGATGAGGAGACTGGTCTGTGGTGGGGCGACAAGCCCCAAGGCAGCAAGCTCTGGCTAGCAGAAGAGGCATGGTGTAGGACCTGCACAGAGAAGGTTTGTAATAACCAGGCAGGCTGAGGAGAGCTTGCTGCACAGGCTTGGGGCAGCAGCATCGCTAGGCATGGATGGTCGGCTGACTGCAAGAGGAAGGAAGTCTGCCATAGCAATGGCAGAGCCAAGTGACCCTTGAGTAATGGCTGATTGCTGTGTTCCTGTAAACATACTGCTGATTAGTTGCCCCTAAGGACCTGCTACATCTTGATATCCTTTCTAAAATGTTAGGGTTGGTTGGTTGGTAGGCACTTAGAATTATTAATAAATATAGTTTAAAGTTATGCTTCTGGGCTGGAGAGATGGATCAGGGGTTAAGAGCACTGCCTGATCTTCCAAAGGACCAGGGTTCATATCCCAGCATCCACATGGCAGTTCACAGCTGTCTGTAATTGCTGGGTGTGGTGGTGCACACCTTTAATCCCAGAACTCGGGAGGCAGAGACAGGCAGATCTCTGTGAGTTCAAGGGCAGCCTGGTGTACAAAGTGAGTCCAGGACAGTCAAGGATACACAGAGAAACCCTGTCTCGAAAAACCTAAAAAAAAAAAAAAAAAATTGTACTTCCAACTCTCACACTTTTGCTCCTCCCATCTTCTTCCCTGAGTTAGCCTCTGACACTGATCACCATTCCCTCTACATGCAGCATGGCCTCCTCTCCTCTGAGGCTCAGGAGAGACTTGTCCAACTCAGGCTGTTCTTAGTAGCTGGACATGTCAAAGACCCCCAGGTTCCCTTTACTCTGAATCCTAGGCTTGACCTTCCCCCTTGTGAGTGTGTAGACCCCTGGATGCAAACATGTGGTCCTCTTCATACAAATCAGTCCTCAGTTTCTAGCCTATGTTGGTTCCCTACACCTGCTGGGTAGTCAGTGGGGAGCAGTTTCTTTCATTCTGAGGCAGTTGCAGGCAGAAAGAGGCTTTTGCCCCATGAAAGGTTTCCTCCCTCCTCCATCAGACCCTTTGTAACTGTACAAGAACTATCCATTTCCCAGGGCATTTCTGATGCCCTGATAGTCTTGCCACCAACTCTCTTCTCTCCTGGTGAAGCCCTGCGAGCTCAGATATGTTAATTTTTATCACTTTCCTAAGGATTTCCATGATCACCATTCAATGATCATGGGTGGGGGAGCACCCACACCACACTATGCTTTCTGTGTCCCACAGTGTCCTTCACATGGAAGCATTGCTTCTAGCACTCTTTCTTCTGGACCACAGCCCCCTATTGTCAATGTCCCCATTCTTCATTTGATCAACAGCAAGGGTTTGGAGTCCCTTTGATTCTATCCCTTTTCTGCATCACACATAATGAAGAGCCACACTTGGCTAATGTTGCCTCTGCTACATCTCTCAGCTCTCTATATCTTACTGAAATTCGCTTATTTTTCCTTGTCACATATCAGCCTCCAGGAAGGCTGTCTGAGCTCAATATGCCTCAGACCTTCATTCTATCTAGTTCCCTCATACCAGTCACAGGTTCCATGACCATGCTGGATGGCATGACAAAGTTCACCTTTAAGCCCCAATCTTAATCATTCTTCTGAGAGTCATCCTGTATTTCCTTGAACTGTTTTCATTGCATCCTTGTGTTATTGCTGGGGACATGAGAAGCTCAGCACAGTAGTAGGTGCTCTCTCTGGAAGGGTCCACTATAGACACTCACAGTCCCAGTAAAAGACAAGCGTATTTGCCACAAGTGGAAAGAGAGACAGATTGTGTGTGTGTGTGTGTGTGTGTGTGTGTATAAATATGTACTATG
This sequence comes from Lophiomys imhausi, assembly GCA_907164525.1. NCBI lineage: Eukaryota > Metazoa > Chordata > Mammalia > Rodentia > Muridae > Lophiomys > Lophiomys imhausi. Next base: position 2,972,037 of record CAJQZJ010032670.1, read on the forward strand.
AGTGACAGGCTGTCTTCTTCTGTTGGGGGACTTGGCCAAAAGGTATTTCCTAAAACTCCTGTGTTATGACCTGAAAGATGAGGATGGGTGAACAAAAAGGAAACGAGAAGCTGTTCCCAAGGAAAGGAGACAGGAACCAGTCCCAAGAAAGAGGCTCTCTCACTGAGACCCTGGAACAGAATCTTGAATGACACTCAGGGGAGGTAGTTGGACCCCCCATGAGGAAGTCAATAGGCACCTTGAGATGGCATCATTCATGAGCCTCATCTATCTGATTAAAGATTTGGCCATCATCCAAAAATCATTCACCATGTTCCTATTTTGTGTTTTATCTTCAGAGTCAACAAGTTTCTCCAGGAACAGCAAAGTCACACTTGAAACTTCCCAAGATCTCACCAGGGATCCAGAGATGGGTCAGTTGACAAAGTGTTTGCCATGCGATCATGGAGACCTGAACTAAATCTCCAATAGCTGTGTAAAACACACAGGCCAGCAGTTGACTTCTCTCTGAACCCAACTTCTGGTACAAAGTAAACTCCCCCCACCCCGCCAAAAAAAAAAAAAAAAAAAAAAAAAACATGAATTTCTTCAATATCAGTGGAGAAACAGAGAAAAAACAAATCCCAAGTCCTGTTGTTTCCCCCAGATTTCCCCCTTAAATTTAATGGCATGTGAAAGAAACTAAAACCAACTGTCCTAAAGAATCATGTTCTGATCTCTTCAAGAGGCCAGATGTCTAGAATATGGACAATCTTGTTTAGGATTGTGAACACCAGGCACTTGCTGTGTTGTCACCTGTGATTGCCATCCTGTTAAGAAAAGCAGTATTTGTACAGAATGGGTGTCACCCAAGACCTGTGATATCAGCTTTGTCAAACTTGCCTCTAGAGGTGATGCATGTTCTCGTTTCACTGGAACACCACCTAAATGGGTCCAAAGACCCTTTGAAAGCCTGGATAAGTCTGAGGCTTGGGACTCAGGAAAGTTTCTTGTCTGGTTGACATCAGGACTCATCAGATTTTGCAGAATCTCAATAAGGTATCTATGGAACAGGAAGCTGAATTAGAAAACACATGGAATCTTGTGGTCCAAATTTACAACTCCACTTTCCCTACAGACAGGTGGTCTGTGGCTTACTTATCTCTGGAACTCTTCCATCTCATTAAACTCTCCTCTGGAGAGGAAAGACAACCATCGCAGGCAGGCAAATGATAGCTCTGATTTTAAAACAAAGCAATTCAAGAGGATGGGGAGATGAAGAAACATTAGGAACACCTTCTGCTCTTCCCTGAGGACCAGGGTTCTAGTCCTAGCACCCACATGGCAGCTCACAAGCCTCAGTAACTCCCGTTCCAGGTCACCAGATGCCCTCTTCTGACCACCTCAGGTACCTGACACACACATCATACATCTACATGCATATTGGCCAAACACCAACAAACATAAAATGAAGCCAAATAATCTTTCATAAGAAAATAATTCTATCCTAAAACATAATTTATTAATATGAAGTGACTTTTCTTACTTCAGCTTTTAAGATCTAGTCCGTGGCTGTTGTTTGGGTTTTCCATTTTTTTCAGTTTGTTTTAGGTGTGAAAAATTTGAAATGGAGACATGTAGAGAGCTGCGACGTGCCGCGCCTTAAAGATGGCGCTGGTCTCCGCCTTCCACCAGCCCGACGGTGAGCGCTCTCGATGGTAAACAAGTCCATATTTGGCTAAGACCGCTGATCTGGCTTGCTTCCGCATATGTGGGCCTCTAAGATAGCACCATGTGGCTTTACTTGATTGGCTATACGTGGGCCTCTAAGATAGCACCATGTGGCTTTACTTGATTGGCTATATGTGGGCCTCTAAGATAGCACCATGTGGCTTTACTTGATTGGCTGTTCATTTAGTATTTAGCCTGTGGGTTGGGTCTGCCCGGGCATTCGGAAGACTGTTTTCAAGGAACCTGAATAAATTGCAGGAGAAGAGCTTTTGTGAGTTGCGTCATTCCTTGCTGGACAAGGGGGGACGCGACAAAGTGGTGGCCCGTACGGGGACCCAGAAAAGACTCAGAACTCCTGCAGTCAGGGGCAACGCATTGGTAAGTTCCTGGGATAAATCAGGACAATAAAGTTTCACGGAAATAGCGAACACAAGGTAAAGTTTCGCGAAGATAGCGAACAAAAGGTAAAGTTTCGCGGAGATAGTGAACAAACAGTAAAGTTTCGCGGAGATAGCGAACAAAAGGCAAAGTTTCGCAGAGATAGCGAACAAAAGATACAGTTTCGTGGGGAAGCTGCAAACTGAAAGTAAATTTTTAAACATGGGGTTGTCTGAGTCACACCCAATTTTTCTGGCTCTTCAGGAGCTACTTTTAGCTAGGAAATTAAAGATTAAGAAGTCTACCTTAGAAAGATTTTTGAATGAATGTGATTCCGTGGCTCCGTGGTTTGCGGTGTCCGGGAATCTTACAGTATCCTGCTGGGACAGATTGGGCAGGGACTTGGATTTTGCTTGGGAGCAGGGGACTCTGAAGCATGGAGTAAGACCGATTTGGAAAATGGTGAGGAGTTGTTTAGAAGATCAGAGATGTTGTAATGCAATCAAAGAGGGAGAGTCAGCCTTGGAACTGCTGCAAGGGGAAAGATCTGAGCAAGTAGACAGTGAAAAGGAAAGTAACAAAGGCGAAAGATTTGAGAAGGCAGACAGTGAAAAGGGAGGCAAAAAGAAAGTTCCTCTCTACCCCGATCTCACAGATTTTAGAGATTTTAGAGATTTTGAGGACTCAGAGAGCACAGATTCTGAAGGAGAGCTACACGCTCTACTAGAACAGTTGGAGAGGACTGTTATAAGAAAAAAGGAAAAGAAAAAGGTAAAAGAGAAGGACACGCAGGCGGCAGTCAGTGTGGGAGGAGCTGCTGCTGCAGTCGGTGTGGGTGGAGCTGTTGCCATGGCGCCTGACACGTCAGCGGCAGTCGGAGTGGGTGGAGTCGTTGCTACAGTGCCTTCAGCCACGCTGGTGGCAGCTGGTGTAAACAAAGCTGTTGCCATGGCGCCTTCAACTCCTCCCCCATATCCAGAAGCCACTCAGACAGAGCAGCCAGTTCAGTCCCTGAAAGTAGGGAGATCTTTCTGCCCGGGGATGTGGACACAAGTAAGAACAGAATAGAACATTATCCCACTGCACTTGCTGCTTTAGCCTTGAATGGTATCCAACAATGTTTGCAGTCTTTTGGAGTTGCTCCTGCCAGTATAATAGTGCCTTATTCCAGTTATCAAATTAAGATTTTGTGTGGCACTGTAGATGACTGGGCAATATTGCAATGTAGCTTTGAAGGAGTGATTGATAGCCATTATCCTAAACATCCATTACTATTATTTTTTAAAGAGCACCCAGTGATATTCCCTAAGGTTACTTCAGCAGTACCACTTCAAGGGTCACCAAATGTGTTTACTGATGGCTCAAAGACAGGCTGTGGAGCCTATTTGATAGAAAGACAAGAGCCCGTGTTATGTCAATTTCAACCGGGCTCCCCCCCAAATAGTAGAATTGAAAATAGTAATGGAGGTGTTTAAAAGATGTCAATTTGCATTCAATTTGATTTCAGATTCAGTCTATGTGGTCAACGCCGTGAAAGTATTAGAATTAGCAGGTCCTATTAAGAATAGTAGTACAGTATGTGCCTTATTACAAGAGTTACAAATTTTAATCTGGCAGAGAAAAAGGTGTTTTTATATTCAACATATCAGAGCACATACAGGATTACCTGGACCATTAAGTGAAGGTAATGATAAAGTTGATCAATGGACCAGGATGGAATGCATTTTTTGGAGCTCATTCCTGGACCAAGCCAGACAGTTTCACCAATTATTTCATGAAAATGCAAAAACTCTACAGCAGAAATTCCATTTGTCTAGAGCAGATGCTAGGCAAGTGGTTTTGGACTGTCCTCAGTGTGTGATTCATCATCATCCTCCCAGTGTGGGAGTGAACCCTAGAGGGTTGTTGCCACTCAAAATCTGGCAAATGGATGTTACCCACATTTCAGAGTTTGGAACCTTAAAATATATTCATGTATCTGTGGATACCTGCTCAGGTATCATACATGCTACACCTATGAGTGGAGAAAAGGCTCGCAATGTCATAGGACATTGCTTAGAGGCCTGGGCTGCATGGGGAAAACCACAGCAGCTGAAAACGGACAATGGACCAGCCTATACGGCTCAGTCCTTTGTCTCCTTCTGTAATCAGATGGAGGTACAGCTTAATCACGGATTACCATACAATCCTCAAGGACAAGGAATTGTGGAGCGTGCTCATCGCACCTTGAAAGAATGCTTGCAAAAACAGAAAGGGGGAATAGGCCAAGGCCGTACCCCAAGGAGAGAATGTCTTTAGCCTTATTTACTGTAAATTTTTTCAATTTGGATGCTCAAGGCTGCTCAGCAGCGGACAGACATCAGGATTCCCATGGTTCACCTAAAAGCATGGTGAAGTGGAAGGATATTTTGACAGGCTCTTGGCGGGGGCCTGACCCTGTGCTAACATGGGCGAGAGGGTCTGTTTGTGTTTTTCCTCAGGATCAACAAGATCCAGTGTGGGTGCCTGAACGCCTTGTGAGGAAGATTCGTCATGAAGACCTTCCTAAGGATCCTGGTGATAGTAGCAGTGAGTATGTCAGGAGCGCAGAGCAGTTTGGGTTCAACAAGATTATTTTTCCTTTAGCCCCATGATTAGTAATATAGTGAATAAGTCTTGTACAGGAATGCTTGATATATCTACTAGGGATCCTCAGCAGACTGCCACCAATCCTTTTGATTTGTGGCTTTTGTGTGGAGTAAATGGAAGTTGCATGGACTTGGGACCTATCATTATGCTTGGGGGAGGAATTTATAAAAGAGGTAATTTTTCCCTAGGGTCTGCTACCAGATTGGATTTCTCTAGCAGTAGTGGCTCTGGTACTTGGAATTCTTTGTTTCATTCTTATCGCAACAAGAGCTTTTCAGCTTCGCCAGTATGTCTCTGGCCTCCTTTTCTGTGGATTGTAAGTAATGGGAGTGCATCCTTAGGTGAAGAAAAGTTAGTATGCACTCCGGGCACATGTTTTTATGCCCTATGCTGGAATGCCACAGCCTTTCCTGTGGCTGTGGTGACTAGAATGCCTCGATATGTACCAGTTCCTGTAGAGGCTCCTAATACCATGATGCTATTCAGATTTAAAAGAGATTTTGGCATCACTGCAGCTATTGTTACTGCTATCACTGTTGCTGCTGTGGGAGCTACTGCCTCAGCTATCGCCTTGTCTAGTTCTATACAGACTGCCAATGCCCTGAATAACATCTCAGCCACTGTGGCACAGGCATTGGATACTCAGGCCTCTATGAATTTTCATCTCAAAGGAGGTCTTATGATAGTTAATCAACGTATAGATTTAATACAAGAACAGATTGATTCTCTTTGGCAACTAGCACAATTAGGGTGTGAGTGGAAAATGCAAGGTTTGTGTGTTACTTCCGTACAATATCAAAATTATACAAAAGCTGCTAATTTGTCCAGACAATTGTCAAAGTTCCTCTTACAGGATTGGTCGGCTGAATTTGAAAATTTGATGAGAGAGCTGAGAGCGAAAATCATCCACATCAACTCCACTCGGGTGGATCTGAGCCTGGCTACTGGCTTGACTTCTTGGATACAGACGGCTATGGATCATCTTAAGGAGTGGGCGGGCGTAGGCTCTTTGGCGATACTAATGATACTAGCCTCTCTGGTTTGCCTATGGTGCATCTACAAAATGAGAGCCACACAAAAGCGTAATGCAGCCATGATTATACAAGCCCTTGTCGCCATTGAGGCTGGCCAGTCCCCTCAGGCATGGCTTGCTACCGTGAAGTAAATCTTCACTAAGCATAGTCCCTGCCCACTGAGGAATTCGTTCCACGGATATTAGGGTCTGGTAAGTCAGTGATGGAGTTGACGGGTAAGTCTCGGCCACCTAAGACAGGGCAGTCCTGAGTGGGGAGGCTGACCCAGAGACGGGTAAGATTTTGAGCACCGCCCTCCTACAGGCTCAGGCCCACTGTGAGATCCCCAAATAGGGGGATTATGAAACCTTTCCAGGGACTTCTACCAACTTTAGAAAAAAATTTAAAAAAAAAGGAGGAACTGTAGAGAGCTGCGATGTGCCGCGCCTTAAAGATGGCGCTGGTCTCCGCCTTCCACCAGCCCGACGGTGAGCGCTCTCGATGGTAAACAAGTCCATATTTGGCTAAGACCGCTGATCTGGCTTGCTTCCGCATACGTGGGCCTCTAAGATAGCACCATGTGGCTTTACTTGATTGGCTATACGTGGGCCTCTAAGATAGCACCATGTGGCTTTACTTGATTGGCTGTTCATTTAGTATTTAGCCTGTGGGTTGGGTCTGCCCGGGCATTCGGAAGACTGTTTTCAAGGGACCTGAATAAACTGCAGGAGAAGAGCTTTTGTGAGTTGCGTCATTCCTTGCTGGACAAGGGGGGACGCGACAGAGACACTGACCCTGAAATTCTAGAGATAACATGTGGATTCCAAGGTGAGAGTAATGCCTGTCTGGTCCAATAGCAAGAGCTGGATCAAGCCCTGTGTATAGATGATGTTATCTGACGACTCCTACTCTGAGACATGAGAGCTCAGCCATTTCTGTCCTGTTGGCCACATTGCCAACCATGTACCTTAATATGGTTGGGAAACCATATTAGGTTAAGCCACCCAACCAAGAGGGTGATCCTCTTTCCACAGCACACACACAGAGCCAGGGAAATGGAGGAGGAGGAGTTGACTCTTCTTGCTAAGCTAGTTGTAGTGCAATGAAATCAGTATATGAGACACATGCAGTCCAGGAACACAGCAGCCCATGCTGAAATGTTACTTGCACTGTTCAGAAACATCCACAGGTCCATGTCATGAGTCAGTCCAAGGAGAAGAATCCATAGCTCTCCCACTTGTTACTGGGACTTGACTAAATCATCATTTTTGGGGAGGGTGAGTACTAGTGGTGATTTGAAATACTCAATAATCTGTGAACTACACATTGATAACAAGTAGACACATGTGTGTGTATTGCATGCACACACATGTATACAGGATCACTACATCTGTGACATTATTAAAACTTCATTATACTCCTTTGTCCAGTGTGAAGCTGATCATTTTTTCTATCAGTTCAACCTTCCAAATCAAAGGTGAGCCCATGAGTGTACACCCTTCTATATCACATTTGCAACCCTTACTCTGCTTGAATTTGTGCTCATTTATCCAGTCCCAATAGAGTCATGCCTGTGCATAATCAAACTGTTGCATCAAACACAGAGGGAGTCTGCAGTGGGCAGAATATATCAATTAAAAAGTGTGAGGTAGGAGCTACAAAGGCTTTCATGTGCCCGCATGTCCCTGAGCTAGATTAGAGTAGCTGGGAGCAGGCTGGGTAGCCATCACATAGCCTGGGGAAAGTTTGTAGGCAATATTCGTTTGCTCAGCCAGCACACTCAAAAGAGCAGTCTATTCCTGTGTTCCTGGTCATAACAAACACCTGCTTAAAGCTGAAACAAATTGCCAATCTGGAGAGTGTTGAAAAGAACCAGGCAAAAATCACAGCATGTAAACAACTGCACCAGCAGCCCAGTAACCCAGGCCTTTGGTCTACAGCTGCTTGATGGAGAGCAGACTCAGCTGGGCCCTGTTCTTAGACAATTCTAAGAGTGTTTGACCTTTTCTGTCAATCACACTGAGATGTGTCAGGTCCAATTCACACCCAGAAATCAGATCCAGAATGGCTTCGAGACTATCACATTGGCTTGCTCCATAAGGTTCTCCTTTGCTTTGGGCCCATGCCTAGAAATGTCTACACAGTTCTTACAGCACTAGGGTCACTGAATGTGGAATCCCTCCAGGGAACTGCCCAGGGTAAGTCTTGGGCATAATGATGGGGAAGTGGTTACTTTTCAATAATGCTTCTTAGGGGACTAGAATCTACACCTCTGCAGAGCCACATCCAGAAATGTTCAGATATCTCTGAGGGAGGTGTACTGAAGTTCAGAAAGGGAATGAATACACTGCAAGGAAAGCAGGAGTTCACTCAAGCTTGGGTCTAGAGTGACAGCTCCATCAGTACAGAATTGCTTTGGAAGCACAAGGATTGCATTTCTATTCCAAGAGCCCATGTGAAAGCACAGAGTGTGGTGGGCTGTGCAGTTGTAAGGCCAGAACTGGACAGACGCAGGTTGGTGGGTCACAGAGGCTCTCTCGCCAGCTAACATAGTCTAATTGGCAAGTTCCAGGCCACGGAATGACTCCTGAGGTTTCCTTCTTGTCCCTCAAAGGCATGAACACATGTATGTATACACACACATACACTCACACAAAATAAGTAGACAAATTCAGATTCTGATATGATGAACTGTTTACAAGATGAGGCCAGGAGGAATAGTAGTGAGGATGAGAAGATGGTCTTAGGGGGAAGTTATATGTAAAGGGCTCCTGGAAGAGAGGCCCAGGACATGTGAGACTGTCCTGCTGGCTTGTCACTTTCTCTGAAGACCAAACTTTGTCTCCCATCTGGAAACTCTGAAAACATGAGCAGATGATCAGTGAGCCGATGCCTGTGGTCACCTCCAGGAGATCTGGGTTTGGCTGTTGCTTTAGGGAGGGCTCTGAAGAGAAGATCCTAGAGACACAGAGACAGATGACTATACCTGGTATTGGTGTTTATAACTCAAACACATACATGTCCTATATCTGAGATATTAACACAAATGTGACTATACAGACCCATGCATGAATGTGCAGACACACACACAAAGAGAGGCAGATAATTAAATATGAAATACATTTTAACTTCTTATTAAATTTAGTTTTTAAATTTTTTATATAATTTCCTGCCACCCCTTTGTTCCTCCAACCCCTCCTATTTCTCCACCCAAAAATTCATGACAGTTTTCTTTATTATTATTGTTATGTATACACACACACTCACACATACGTATACACAGACACCCAAATAAATAAATACAACCTGATGATTCCATTCTATATTGCTCATAGACCCCCAGTTAGGGGGCTTATGCCTGGGAAGGATTAATTCTTTATCTTGAAGTGGCCATTAATTTCCTGGATTTCTTCATCCAGAGGAGGGGTCCTATTCATCATTGGCATGGAAACTAGTACTGTCATTGTCATTACACAGGTCTTTAGGTGACCATATTGTTAAGATTTCTCTGGCTCTTACTACCTTTCTGATCTCTCTTCTGAAATGTTTATTGAGCCTTATGAAGGTGGGTTGTGTTGAAATGTATCAATTGGGGTTTACCACAAAGTTAGTTGTTCCCTGCAGTTTAGCAAGTTGGTTTTCATATGCTTCAGAAAGACTGTTCTTTGATGAGGGGTAAGGGCTACACTTACCCATGGTTGTGCAGAGAAATACATAGAATGCAGTTAGGGTTTATATTGGTTACATCAGGAAAGTGATAGTAGTGGGCTCTCATCTAAGATCGATGACCTCACTAGCCACAGGTAGTTGGCTAGAGTTATAATACCAAGCATGATCTCTCTCCTGTTGAGAGGGTGTTAAGTCAGATTAGACAACTGTTGGTTATTGCCAAGATATGAGTGTCACTATCTCGCTGTGGTGGTCATTGCTGTGGTTCACAGGTGTCACAGCTGAGTAGGACTATTGGTTGCTTCTCTCCATTGGCAGATTTTTGTAGCTTCTTTTGATACTATGAGAGTTAGTCCTCAGAGAGGATACTTCCAGCTCAGATTAAATTCAGTTCCTTTGAGTCCTGTTTGGAAGTGGTATCTTCAGCAATGAAGACTTACCTTTAAATGTTGGGAGTTATCCAAGGACAATAACAATATTCTATATTGTTTTAGGGGGTCTGTTAGGCTCCCCTGACCAAAAGTTCAAAACGAGATTTCTCATGAATTGTTTTTTGTTCAATAGGTTATGGAGTTTGCCATGCGCATTGTCACCAGAAGTTATATATACATGCATACATACATACATATGTGTGTGCATGTGTGTATGTATGCATGCATGTATACACATATATCTATGTGTATTATATGTAACATTAGGTAAATATAAAGTAGCAAGATTCCCTATCAGGTTCTAAAACATCCTTAATGTTATCTCCACTCCCTACCTCCCTTCTATATGGTCCTCCCTCTTCCTCCCCAGTTACAGGCCATGTGTCATGCTAGTCCCCTTCTAGTGTCCCCATGGTTGCTTTTTAGTTCTTTGTTTTCTACAGTTACTTTGGGTCATATATTCACAATTGAAGATTTGGGGCTAGGGACCACAAAAGAGAAAGAGGGAGTGTGAGAATGTTGTCTTTCTGGGTCAGGGCTACCTCACTCAATATACTTTTCTAGTTCCATCTATTTACCTGAGAATTTTGTATATGTACCAGATTTCCATGGAGTGTCTTTCATGCTCAGATAATGAGGAATTAATATTCTATGGGCATCTACACATGTATACATGAGCTTTAACCTCCTTTGGACAGATACTAAGATGATGGGATCACATGAAATTCCTTCAGTGTAAAAAAAAATGCCAAACTTCCGTTCATAATGACTGTATAGCATCAATAAGAGGCTGTCTAGTGCCACATGCTCTTCAATGAGATGCTGCCCTAGATTATTTTCTCATGTTTGGGGGTTTTCTTTGTGCGGTGCTTCCCTCTTGTCCTCATTCACAATGTTTCAATGGCTCTTGCTGTTGAAGGTCTTTTCATAATCTCATGTGACTTCTGTGTCTTTCTTTAGTGAGGTAGCCAGTGAGTCTATTCTATGGAAGGAGTTAGGAGGCATCAGCTGGGTAGGACTGTTGGTTGCTTCTATTGATGTCCAGTCCCACCACAATGGTCAGTAAGTTTTATTTCTGGAAGGATACAGGACCTCCTGTTTGCTTGCTACCTGCTCCAGTGAGCTGAAGACTGAAGATGGGAACTTCCTGGAAGCCAATAGATGAAAGAGAATGTAAGGATGTTTTCCTAACTCTGTTTCTGGATGGAAGGTGAAATGTTATTAAAAAATTCATAGAGCTAGATTTACTATAGCAACATTTAAAGAAAAAGATTTGATGAAACCCCCTAAAACAAATTCAGGCAACAGACTTGGATACAAAATCAGTTTGCATGAATTTTCTGCAAAGAATATAATATTCTTCTCACATGAAAATGGCCCACATTAAGAACTGTTATTTTCTTTGCAGAACTTTTATGCAAATTAGCTGAAGTGATAAATGAAAAGAGAATCCAAGCATCTCACATAATATAGTCTAACCTCCAACCTAGGATGTCTTTTTACTATTGACCTTCCTGCCTCCACTTCCTGAATACTACAGTTATATATGTGTGCCACCATGGCCACTATGTGCAGTGCTTGGGGTCAAACCAAGAGCTCTGTGCATGGAAGGCAAACACTCCACCAGCTAAGCTCCATAATCATCTCTATCTGCATCTATTACATAATCATAATAAATGCTAGGTCTCATGGCATTGGAAACAGTGTATCAATAACCCATGATGTAACAAAGATCTCCAGAGTCCAGAGCATTGATCAGTGAGCACCGATCACAGCTCAACAGCCTGCAAGCCCCTTGATGTGATTCATGCTGCTGTGGTGAGCTCTAACTGACTGACAGTTGTCTGGTTCTGGCCAGCACAGCTCAAGGGCTGGACTCCAGGCTTCTTGCCAGTTCTTTGTCTCCAGCATGCCAGTCTAAACATGCTCTTAAGCCAGGGATAGTGTGGTCCAAAGGAGAAGAAAAGAATACTCCAATAATTCTTTGTGGCTCAGGGTTGCCACAGCATAGAGTTCTCACATTCTGTTGGCCAAATCAAATTACACAGTAGCCTGATGCAAAGGGAGAGAAATGCACCCTGCTCTCTGGTGCCCCCCTTGGTGACAATGTGCTTTGCTGGCATGCTGCTCTGAGGGTTTCAGGCTTCAGACCTCTAAGGGGAGGAAGGTCATCTGGGTTGTGCTTAAGGGAAAGTGATGTCACATGCTGAAGACAGATTGTACTTGTCCTACACACCGCGCCCCTGCTTTGCTTGCAAATGGATCTGCGATGTGGATAGGATGTTAACCTGTCCTCTCCTGTCTTCCACTCTGCTGCAGAACAGAGTCATTATACAAAACAGAGATCTCTCCACAAAGCCACTCAACAAAATGCATCCCAACTCATCTGCTTCGTTGAGATGGCATGGAGTACATTTTTGGTTGGTGCTCTGATATTTTCAATTCAGTAAAAGATTAAATGCTTTTCTTTGGGGAGGAAAAGAAAAACCCTTTTTCTAAGCATGTGCAGTGTAGATATGGGACCCACGGATGGTACAAAGATCAATAGTGTGATGGGGTGGCTGCCACTGAAATCACACCGTGCTATCTTTGCCTGGATACCCGAGTTGCTCATTGTGTCCCTCTCCCAATTTTAAGCATGTCATTGTCTCTATGTTTATATTAGGCTCTGCTTTGCTCTGCAGGCCCTTAAAAGGCAGTGACCAAATGTACAGCTGAGGACAATGGAGCATCCACAAGTGCATCAGATTTCTCTGGTAAGAATCTCAGAAGAAGCACTGATTGAGGACTCTAATAAATGCTACCTTGAAAGCAGCCTTACCTCTCACTTGCACTGTCTCTCCTGCACTGCAGAGAGGATCATCCATTGTCAAAGGCATAAAATAGCATCAGGAATGCAACCTCACTGCCACCCTTGGTAATGTGTTATTTCAAACTTATGAAACCAAATGAGGGCTTATTTTCTCCAAATTGAAATTTATAGTTTCATTTTAGAGCACTAACTTGAATATTGACGGAGCTTAGGCATGCAGTTATAAAATGGCAATGGAAAATGCAGTGGGTGGAGAAGGTAGGAAGGAGCGATTATGTAAATGTGTGGCCTATGTAAAAATTGGATCTTGAAGCCTGTACCAATTGCTAAAATCTCATGGCCTCTGTGCGGCTTGCGGCAACAGCACTGGGACTGGAAGCGTTTTATTTGCTTTTACACTATGTGACTTTAACTAAAAGGAGAAAAAAAGAAAGAAGAAGAAATAAAGCCATTGGTCACTGTCCATCACATCTAAGAGAGAGAGTTTTGAAATCCTCTTGGCCTCTGTGGGATCAGCATTTGAGTGAAGGCTTTGCTTGCCACCCTGGCACAATTAATTGTCAAGCTGTTTGATTTTCTGGCAGTTCAAATTCAAGCCCATTCCACTAACAAACATTACGGGTCAGGCTTTGCTGATGGGTCCAAAGTAGAGGTGCAATCTGTCTTCAGGGGCCCTGCATTCAGGTAAGGTGGGGAAGAAAGGCAGACGTAGGGTGCTGTGAACCAGGCACAATTAGAAAGATAGACAAACTTATAAACAATTCAGGAACATTTAAGTATTTAAAAAAATCCTAATGTATTATTTATGAGAGTTTCTCTACAGACATGGAGAATGCCTGTACAAACATCACTGCTTGCAGAAGATGCTGTGTGCAGTCTGTCTGCTTCTGAGATCCTTTTGGAAAGTATAGTAGGACCAAGTCTCCCCAGTCAAGAACCACAATACCTTTTTTTATTTAACCAAGTTGAACAGCCCTGCTGGGGCAATTCCCTGGACTAGTGGGCTTTGGGAGTGATCACATTCCAGATTATGTTAAGTCCACATGTTCCAGAAGGCTTCATTTTCCCATCCAGAAAAAACATAGTATATCACAGAGGGCCAACGAGCTCTTCATTGCCTGGAAGCCTCCTGCAAGACAGGTATGAAGGGAGGAAGAAGCCATGGAAAGGCAGTCTGTGGTTCTGAGTAATAATGATCCTTACAAAAAATATGTATGACCAAGGAGCAGACAAAGGGAGTAGAAAGCATGTTGGAGCCAAACAACACAAGGCCCAAACTTCAGGCTACTGTATGGAGAAAGACATTCTGTCCAGGCTCCAAGCATGGCTGTGTTGGGGATGACAGTCAATTTTCAATTTCCTGGTAGATGTTTCAAATCCTTCCCACGTGACCAGCATCGAGAATCTTTCCAGAATATATGAAGGAATAAAGTGCAGTCAGATAACCATAATAATGGTCCTTCTTGCATCTTTTAGCCCACTGGTTTAGTTTACTGAGAAACTAACTTCCTCAATAACATTTGGGCAGAGCTATGGGAACTTGTAAATGTGGCAATGTTTCTTCTTTGACAAAAGTTTTTGCTTAAGACCATGGCACAATTAAGCAAAAATTGTACCAAGAAAGGCTTCTTAAAAGTCTAAGAGGTGATGCAAAAAATACTCAATAAAAACCTTGCAAACTGGATCCAAGAACACATCAAAAGCATCATACACCATGATCAAGTAGGCTTCATCCCAGGGATGGGGGCTAGTTCAATATACAAAAATCCATCAACGTAATCCACCATATAAACAAGCTGAAAGAAAAATATTGATATGATCATCTCATTAGATGCCAAAAAAAAAAATCCAACAAATCCAACACCCCTTCATGTTAAAAGTCCTGGAGAAAGCAGGCATACAAGAACCATACCTAAACATAATAAAGGCAATATAAAACAAGCCAATAGCCAACATCAAATTAAATGGAGAGAAACTAATAGCATTTCCACTAAAATCAGGAACAAGGTAAGTACTATGTTGAAAGGTTGAAACAACCTTTCAACATAGTACTTAAAGTTCTAGCTAGAGCAATAAGACAACTAAAGGAGATCAACAGAATACAAATTGGAAAGGAAGAAGTCAAAGTATCCCTATTCACAGATGATATGATAGTATACATACATGACCCCCAAAATTACACCAGAGAACTAGTGCAACCTTCAGCAATGTGACTGGATATAAAATTACTTTAAAAAATCAGTAGCCCTTCTTTACTAGAAGATAAATGGACTGAGAAAGAAATTAGGGAAACAACACCCTTCACAATAGCACAAATAATATAAAATATCTGGGTATAACTAACCAAACAAATGAAAGACCTGTATGACAAAAACTTTAAGTACCTGAAGAAAGAAATTAAGGAGGATATCTGAAGATGGAAAGATCTCCCATGCTCATGGATAGGTAGAATCAACATAATAAAGATGACCATCCTACCAAAAGCAATATACAAATGAAATGCAATTCCTATCAAAACACTAACAAATTTTTTTCAGACTTTGAAAGAACAATTCTCAGCTTTATATGGAAAAACAAAAAACCCAAAATAGCTAAAACAATCCTGTATAATAAAAGAACATCTGACATATGTTCTAAACCCACACACCTATAGTCACTTAATTTTTGACAAGGAAGCCAAAACTGTACAATGGAAAAAGGACAGTATCTTCAGCAAATGTTGCTGGTCTAACTGGATGTCAACATGGAGAAGAATGCAAATAGACCCATATTTATCACCTTCCCTAAAACTCAAGTCCAAGTGGATCAAAGACCTCAACATAAAACCGGAAACACTAAATCTAATAGAAGAGAAAGTGGGGAAAAGTCTCGAACTCATTGACATGGGTGACAAGAGCAGAACACCAATAGCTCAGAATCTAAGACCAACAATCAATAAATGGGACCTCATGAAACTGAAAAGCTTCTGTAAGGCAAAGGACACTGTCATTAGAACAAAACATCTTGGGAAAAGATCTTTACCAATTCCACATCTGACAGAGGCCTAATATACAAATTTTATAAAGAACTCAAGAAATTAAACACGAACAAACCAAAGAATCCAATAAAATATGAGAAACAGAGCTAAACCAAGATTTCACAAAAGAGGAAACTTTAATTGCCAAGAGGCACTTGAGGAAATGCTCAACATCCTTGATCATCAGGGAAATGCAACTCAAAACAACTCTGAGATTCTATCTCACACCCTTCAGAATGGCTAAGATCAAAACCTCAAGTGACAGCACATGCCTATGAGGATATGGAGAAAGAGCAACACCTCTCCATTGCTGGTGGGCATACAAACCCGTACAACCACTTTGGAAATCAATCTGACAATATCTCGGAAAATTGGCAATAGTTCTACCTCAAGACCCAGTCATACCACTCCTGGGCAAAAAGATTCTCCACATAATCACAAGGACGTCATCTCAACTACGTTCATAGCAGCTTTATGTTTAATAGCTAGAAACTGGAAATAACTCAGATGTGCTTCTATTAAAGAATGAATAAAAAAATACATGTGAGGGGGCCAAGATGGCAGCGACCTACACTGACACATTTTGAATGCGGGGGAAAAAGGAGCCATAAAAAAACATTGGGCACTGTGCAAAAACTGGAGGGGCTAGACCCCCCCGGGAACACTCACAGCTCCCAAGGGACTGTTAAAAGTCCCAGGGTAAGGCCCTCTCCCCATCTCTCGCAGACATGGAAGCCACTAAACCCGGGATTTGGGAACTCCCATTTGGAGAGGCACCTGGTAAGATTGACCCCAACTCACAGCAGGCAGAATCAGAGGCCACTTGGCGATAGTTCACTAGCCTATTGGACTCCCCACACCTCAGGTAGAACTTATACCCACTTAAAAAACTTTGCGAGATAGTGGAAGTCTTAGCAAGGAACAAACAGGGGGCTCAGCGGGTGGTCCACAGCCGCTTGTGAAGTGGAGGGCGGGAGGTTCTGAGAGAGCGCCGGAAGCCGGGAACACAAAGGCGGGGGGGAGGGGCTGAATCCCGCTCACTTACGGCAGCGCAGCTGGGGAGGGAGCCCAGCTGGCAGGGCCAAATCCCCGTGAACCCACGGCAGGACAACTGGGGAGAGAGCCAGGCATGGGTGGGGCAGGGGATCCACGCACCCACGGCTGAGCTGCTGGGGCGAGAGGACCACTCAGGCAGCTGGAGGATCTGGGGGCTCGGTGCTCCCATAGCCGAGCAGCCAGGGAGGGAGAACCGCAGCTGCGCAGACAGGGAGGAAATCAGGCACAGAGGCCAGGCCTGTGGCAAGAAGCCTAGTGAGAAACCAGAAATCGGGACCATAGCTGTATTCTGGAAAATCCAGACATATTAGGTGTGGAGCCAGACCCTGTCAGCCTCCGTGATGACAAACAAAGCCCACAGAATCTGTGCCTGGGCAAACAGGTCCATACCATCAGAACCCATTACAGGCTGATAACTCAGAGTGCAACATAGAGAAATCTGAATTGGGAGCAGTGAAACAATCCTGGTCCATTACTCACGACCTGGGAATAGGCTGCACCAGCTCACAGTGCCTCAGGAGATTAAAACCACAGTGACCCTGAAATCCCCCTGTAAGCAATGACAGATAGCCAAGTAACTTGTCCCCTACACCAAATCATCCACTGTGGATCCAAGCACAGAAAACGACAAGAACAGACAACTAAATGCATCCAATGGCCAAAGGTCAAAAAAAAAAATAGAAATCAAGGAAATATGACTCCAACAAAGCAGAATTATCCTAGCTCATCCAATTAGGACGACCTCACACCAACAGAAACACATGAAAACGTTGACAATTCTGCATTATGGAAAGTGATAGAGTCCCTTCAAGAAGAACTTAAATCTATGAAGGAATTCAAAGAAGCCACAATTCTACAACTCAAAACAAGGAACAACACCATTAAAGAGCTCCAAGCCAAGGTGACAGAGCTTGAACATGAAAAGGACAAAGCAATGAAAGATTTTCATACAAAAACAAGCAAGCTGGAGAAGGAAATGTAAAAAACGAACAAAAGCATACAAGACATGAAAATAGAAATAGAAACAATAAAGAAAACACAGTCAGACTTAAAAGAGGAAGTGGAGAACCAAGGGAAGAAAACAGGAACTACGGATGTGAGTATCAACAATAGGATGCAAGAGATGGAAGACAGGACCTCAGGCATGGAAGATTCAGTGGAATAAATCAGTACAACATCCAAAGAAAATGAGAAGGCTAAAAAATCTCTCACCCACAACATCCAAGAAATCAAAGACTCAATGAAAAGACGGAACCTAAGAATTATAGGTATAGAAGAAAGAGAGGACTCCCGACTCCAAGGTCCAGGAAATATCTTCAATAAAATCATAGAGGAAAACTTCCCAAACCTGAAAAAAGAGATGCCAATAAAAATCCAAGAAGCTTACAGAGCACCAAACAGATTAGACCAGAAAAGAAACTCCTCTTGTCACATAATAATTGAAACACCAAATGTACAGAACAAAGAAAGAATATTAAAAGCTGTAAGAGAAAAAGGTCAAGTCACATACAATGGCAGACCCATCAGAATTACACCTGACTTCTCCTCAGAAACTTTAAAAGCTAGAAGGGCCTGGTCAGATATACTACAAGTCCTGAGAGATCATAGGTGCCCAGCCAGACTACTTTACCCAGCAAAACTCTCTATCAACATAGATGGAGAAAACAAGATATTCCATGACAAAATCAAATTTAAACAATATCTACCCACAAACCCAGCCCTACAGAAAATCCTAGAAGGAAAATCCCAACCCAGAGAAGAAAACTCCACCCAAGAAAACAAAGGGAATAGAAAACCCCTCAGCAACTAAACCCAAAGAGGCACAGGACCACCACCTATACCAAACTAATGGGAAATAACAACCCCAGGTCACTAATATCCATCAACATCAATGGACTCAACTCCCCAATAAAAAGACATAGGTTTACAGAGTGGATCCGCAAGCAAGACTCTTCCTTACGCTGTATACAAGAGACACATCTAACTATGAAAGATAGACACTGCCCCAGAGTAAAGGGCTGGGAAAAGGTTTTCCAAGCAAATGGACCCAGGAAGCAAGCTGGAGTAGCCATCCTAATATCAAACAAAACAGACTTCCAACTGAAGTTAATGAAGAAAGACAAAGAAGGGCACTATATACTCATTGAAGGGAATATTCATCAAGAGGAAATCTCAATACTGAACATCTATGCCCCAAATACAAAGGCACCTACTTTCGTAAAAGAAACACTTCTAAAACTTAAAGCACACGTCGATAACAACACATTAGTAGTGGGAGACTTCAACACCCCACTCACAACAATGGACAGATCATCAAGACAGAAGACAAACAGAGAAATATTGAGTCTAACAGAGATCATGAAACAAATGGACCTAACAGATATCTACAGAACGTTTCACCCAAACACAAAGGAATACACCTTTTTCTCAGCACCCCATGGAACCTTCTCCAAAATCGACCACATAGTTGGTCGCAAGGATAGTCTCAATAGATACAAGAAAATTGAAATAACCCCTTGTATCTTATCAGACCACCATGGAATAAAGCTGGTCTTCAACAGCAAAAGAATCAACAGAAAACCTACATACACATGGAAATTGAACATCTCCTTACTGGATGACCACTGGGTCAGGGAAGAAATAAAGAAGGAAATCAAAGACTTCTTAAAATCCAACGACAATGATGACACAACATACCCAAACCTATGGGATACATTGAAAGCTGTGCTACGAGGAAAGTTCATAGCACTAAATGCTTTCAAAAAAAAAATTGTGACAGCTCATATTAGTGAACTAACAGCTAGGCAGGGTGAATTGGAAAAAAAGAAACAAACACTCCCAAGAAGAGCAGAAGGCAGGAAATCATCAAACTTAAAGCTGAAATCAACAACTTAGAATCAAAAAGAACTATACAAAGAATCAATGAAACCAAGAGTTGGTTCTTTGAGAAAATCAACAAAATAGACAGACCCCTAGCCAAATTAACTAAAAGGCAAAAGAAAAGAACCCAAATCAACAAAATCAGAAATGAAAAGGGGGAAATAACAACAGACATTGAGGAGATCCAGAAAATATACGGGCATTACTTTAAAAATCTATATTCCACTAAATTTGAAAACCTAAGCGAAATGGACAATTTCCTCGATAAATTCCACCTACAAAAACTAAATCAAAATCAGATTAACAGCTTAAACAGCCCAATAACACCCAAGGAAATAGAAACAGTCATTAATAATCTCCCAACCAAAAAAAGCCCAGGACCAGATGGCTTTAGCACGGAATTCTACAGGACCTTCAAAGAGGAACTAACACCATTACTTTTCAAACTCTTCCACCACATAGAAACAGAAAGAAAACTGCCAAACTCATTCTATGAGGCCACTGTCATTCTGATTCCTAAGCCACACAAAGACCCAAAAAAGAAAGAGAACTTCAGACCAATCTCCCTCATGAACATAGATGCAAAAATACTTAATAAAATACTAGCAAACCGAATTCAAGAACACATCAAAAGTATCATACACCAAGATCAAGTAGGCTTCATCCCTGGAATGCAGGGATGGTTCAATATACGAAAGTCTATCAGTGTAATTCACCACATAAACAAGTTGAAAGAAAAAAACCACATGATAAACTCGCTAGATGCAGAAAAAGCATTTGACAAAATCCAACACCCCTTCATGCTAAAAGTTCTGGAGAGAAAGGGCATACAAGAACCATACCTAGAAATAATAAAGACAATATACAGCAAGCCAGTAGCCAACATCAAATTAAATGGAGAGAAGCTTGAAGCATTTCCTCTAAACTCAGGGCAAGACAAGGATCCAATTTCACCATATCTCTTCAATATAGTACTTGAAGTCCTTGCTAGAGCAATAAGACAACTAAAGGAGATCAAAGGGATAAAAATTGGAAATGAAGAAGTCAAATTATCCCTATTCGCAGATGATATGTTAGTATACATAAGCGACCCCAAAAACTCCACCAAAGAACTCTTACAGCTGATAAACAACTTCAGCAAGGTGGCTGGATACAAAATTAACTCAAAAAAATCAGAAGCCCTTCTTTATACAACAAACAAATACACCGAGAAAGAAATAAGAGAAACAACCCCCTTCACAATAGCCACAAACAACATAAAATACCTGGGGGTAACTCTAACCAAGCATGTAAAGGACCTATATAACAAGAACTTCAAGCCCCTGAAGAAAGAAATGGATTAGGCCTTTAGAAGATGGAAAGATTTTCCATGCTCTTGGATAGGTAAGATCAACATAATAAAAATGGCTATCTTACCAAAAGCAATATATAGATTTAATGCAATTCCTATCAAAATACCAACACAATTCTTTATAGACCTGGAAAAAGCTATTCTCAACTTCATATGGAACAACAAAAAGCCCAGAATAGCTAAATCAATCCTGTACAATGAAAAAACATCTGGAGGTATCACCATCCCAGATTTCAAGCTGTACTACAGAGCAACAGTAATAAAAACAGCATGGTACTGGTATAGAAACAGACCAGTGGATAAATGGAATCGAATTGAAGACCCAAACATGGACCCCCATACCTATGGCAAACTAATCTTTGACAAAGAAGCCAAAACTGCACAATGGAAGAAGGACAGCATCTTCAACAAATGGTGCTAGTCCAACTGGATGTCCACTTGCAAAAGAATGAAATTAGACCCATACCTATCACCTTGTACAAAAGTTAATTCCAAGTGGATCAAAGACCTTAACATAAGGCCAGCCACACTCAAGATACTAGAAGAAAAAGTAGGAGAAACCCTCGAACTCATTGGCACAGGTGACAACTTCCTGAACAGAACACCAACAGCTCAGGACCTGAGATCAACAATCAATAAATGGAACCTAATGAAACTGAAAAGCTTCTGTAAGGCAAAGGACACTGTCATTCGAACAAAACGGCAACCAACAGACTGGGAGAAAATCTTCACCAACACCACATCTGATAGAGGGCTATTATCTAAAATCTACAAAGAAGTCAAGAAACTAAATGCCAAGAAACCAAATAATCCAATCAAAAAATGAGAGATGGAGCTAAATAGAGAATTCACAAAGGAGGAATCCCTAAGGGTTGAAAGACCCCTGAAGAAATGTTCAACATCCTTAATCATCAGAGAAATGCAACTCAAGACGACCCTGAGATTCCACCTAACACCTGTTAGAATGGCTAAAATAAAGAGCTCAAATGATAGCGCATGCTGGCGAGGGTGTGGAGAAAGGGGAACCCTACTCCATTGCTGGTGGGAGTGCAGGCTTGTGCAACCACTATGGAGGTCTGTCTGGCAATATCTTAGAAATCTAGGAATAACCTTGCCTCAGGACCCAGCCATACCACTTCTGGGTAGACACCCAAAGGACCTCTCACGGAGACATAGGGAAGTCTCCTCATATATGTTCATAGCAGCCTTATTTGTAATAGCTAGAAATTGGAAACAACCCAGATGTCCCTCAACTGAAGAATGGATTAAAAAATTGTGGTACATCTATACAATGGAATATTACTCAGCTATAAGAAACAATGAAATCATGCAATTTTCAACCAAATGGATGGATCTAGAGGAGCTCATCCTGACTGAGCTAACCCAGTCTCAGAAGGATGCACATGGCATCTATTCACTTATAGTAGGATTTTAACTATATCGTACAGGATATCTGTACTACAACCAACACACCAAAAGGAACATGGACATAAATTTTTTTTTGTTTTTTATCTTTTTCTTTTTCCTTCTTTTTTTCTTTTTTCTTTTTCCTTTTCCCTTCTCTTTTTCCTCTCTTTTTTGTTGATATTCTTTGTTTTTGTGGGTTTGTGTGTTTGTTGGTCTTTTTTTTTTAGTATTCCCCCAGTAGCAAGGAGACACCTTTCACTGGCAGTACTGCCTCGTAGGCCCCCGGTGAATGAAGAGACTCTTGGCCCTCATATGACTCCTGATCTGTGGTGAGAGACTGTTAGGCAGGGACACTCCACCCCAGCGGAACAAGACGGAAGGGTCAGGGGTTAGAGCATGGGAGGGTGGGGCTGGGAAGCGGGAAAAGAGGACAATATGATAAGGATGTAACCTGAAGCAACAAACAAATAAATTTATTAACTAAAAAAAAAAAAAAAAAGGCAGGTTGATACAGCCATTCGGCCTGGTTTTGCAGACCTCCAGGTGTAGAGAAGACGTGGAGGTAAGGTAAAATACAAGAGAATTGTGGTATTGGCCCATGCCTTTGACTTCAGCGGAGACGGGGGGGGGGAGCACCGTAGAGTTGGTGGTCTTATGTATTCTGGAGTCATATGGAGCGGGGTGGTGAGGGTGCATACTCTTGGTCCCAACATTCAAGAAGAGTACACCCTTGGTCCCAGCTCCTAGCACACTGGAGACAGAAACAGGCAGATCCCAGAGCTCAGGGTCAGCCTGATGCACGGCAAACTCTAAATAGAGAAAGACTTCGATCCAGGAGTGGTGGAACACATCTTTGATCCCTTCAGATGGGAAACACAGGTCTCTGATCCCAATAATTAGAGTTCAGAGACACACACATGGGATTTGGAGGGACCTAGGTTTGGAGGCTACTTACAAAAGGCCTTCTCGATGCAGGCAGATTGTCCTTTGGGATCTCAACATATATACACTAGAGCTGGTTTAGCTCCAAGGTGACAGAATGATTTCTTCTTTAACCCAGATTGAAAGATAACGCTTTGTATGTTGTCGGAAGGCCAAATTTGCTTCAGAGAAGTACTACCTAGACCCCCCCGCAAAAAAAAAAAGAGGGCAATTGTCCTAGTGTTGGGATTGGGGCAGGGCTCTGTTCTTATCTTTCCAGTAGAATCGAAGTGTCCATTAGGGGAGCCCGGGGACGGCTGGACAGTGGAAACCTCAGCAGAGAGCAGAATCAGGCACCAAGGAGGACGAGTGATCCAGTTGATTCTGCCGGGCAGACTTCCTCAATAGCTGTCTCTATGGGGGCCTGCAACCACCAAGGCAATCCAGTGTCACTGGGACCGTTCAGCTCTACACAATGCCCCGGCAGGAACCTCAGTGAAGCCTGCAAGATCAGCTTCTGCCTACAAAACCCTTAGGTCATCTAAACATCTGAGAACAGAAGGACTGAGCGTAAAAGGAGTGTACTAACATTTTTAACCATTTTTTCCATTTGGGTTGGGGCCCCAAACAGGTCTACTACGACCCAAATCAGCAGGAAGTCACTTTAAGAGAGCGATGTCCCATGCCCAGAGGGTGGGGAAGGTGTTCCTCCGCCCTTCTTTTTGGTTATTTGAAGGATAACTGAAAACTCCGATATTTAGGGGAAGAGATTACAAGCTGATAAATGGTCCTGTTTAATGGGTTTTGGAGGTTAGATCCAGGGACTTCCTACTTTTCCTTTTCTGTATCCCTCTTCCTCTCCTATGTAGGAGTGCATAGGCTTGAGAAAAATGATATATAGACATAGCACAGGAAGTTCCAAGAAGAAGGGGCAGATTATTGAATATGCCCTTATATCTTTGTATATTGATACAAAATTAGTAGTTTATTTGACTAAAGTGGTATTGACCATTGTTTATTGTGCAAAGATAAGATTGTATTGGATTACATCAGTATTGATCTTTGTATATTGATACAAAATTAAGATTATAGTTGGCCACAATGGTATTGACCCTTGCATATGGACATAATATTAAGATTGTATTGGGCTACATAGGCATTGATCTTTGTATATTGATACATAATTAAGAGTATATTTAACCACAATTGAATAGATCTTTGTATATTGATACAAATTTAAAGGTAACGCTTCCTAATGGTATCATACCTAGAGATACTTAAAAATAAAATGTGAAGCTCTGACCTCTTGATACCAACTGTCAAAACGGTCTAGGATAGTTAAGTAAAACAAACTCCTAATCATGCAAACATGCCACTTTGTTAGCTACTATGACGGTCTATCACAGATATTCTCTAAACTACCCAGTAATCAAGTTGCTAAGAGACAAGCAACATTTGCTTATCTAAATACAAGAGATGGATAGGGCATCTTCAAAAACCCCAAGAGATCTGCAGAATATGGCATTCAAAAGATGTTATCTTAAATCAAGATTTTCTTTTTCTTTTTTTTGATATCGAGACATATCAGCACCTGACAGCACCCTCTATTCTACTCCAAGTAGAAGATAAGCATTGAAGAACCTCCACTGTAAGATGGTTGAATTAGTGGCAAGCCTATCTCTTGGCATGAAAAAACCCCTTGCACCAACTGCAGACAGACTGCTGTCCAAAAAGGACAAAACTTGGTAGCAGGGAAGTCGACAGCCTAACTCTGCCAAGACAGGGTAGGTAAGTCCTTCATAATCCCTGCTCTACAACAAATGTCTGTCATAGAAACAGGACCCAAAGGCTGAAGACTGATGCAGGAATGTATGGAGAGAAAATGGGAACTGTCCAGGCAGTCATTGGTATGTCCTTTCTTAGTTTTGGAAGCTGTAGGCCCTGCACTTCCTATATAAGCAGACATATTTATCCCTCTCAGGTCTCTGAGGTGGTTGAAGAACAGACAGCTAGAGTCTCATAGTTAAATTTTGAGTTGTTTAGGAATCAAGAGGGTGTTATAGATCTAAGAAGATACTCTTAAAAGTGTGTTGCAAGTTAGTATGAATGTTGAGTCAGATATAGACCTTTAAATTCATGGAGATGGTTAGATAGTAGAATGTTAAAGTCAGGGGCCAAATATGTATAAACTGGACATTGGGAAGGTATACTGAGCCATTTAACTCTCATAAATGTGGCATATTTATATCTGTTGTTTTGTACAATACTTACTTTTATAAGAGAAGGAACCATCTGTTGGACTGAAAGGGGAAACTTCTGGGGGGAAGAGGGTGGAAGGGTGGGATAGGAAGGGGGAATAGGGAGGGGTTTGTGACTGAGATGTAACTTGAAGAAAAAAAATAAAGTATTTAAAAAAAATACATGTGGTACATTTACACAATGGAATACTACTTAGCTATCAGAAACCAGGAAATCACGCAATTTGCAACCAAATGGATGGAACTAGAAAGGCTCATCTAGAGGAAGTTAGCATAGACCCAGAAAGATACACATGGTATACATTCACTTTTAGGTGGATATTAGCTATATAACATAGGACAGCCATTCTCCAATCCACAGACCCAAAGAGACAGGAACCTAGCATAAATATCTTAGGAAAAACTCCACCCAGCAGCAGGTCGTTGATCCTGTTGCCTGTGAGCGGAACACCTTACCCTAGCTGTGCTGCCATATCAAGCCCCAATACTGTGGGTGCGCTAGCCAGTCTGAGAAGATCCCACACCCTCGGTCCCTCCCTCACACTCCACAGTCAGGCCAATACAGGGCTGGCACTGGCCACTCTAGTTGTGGCCATATCTCCAATCAGCAAGTGTGACCTAGTGTGACTCAAAGAACTTGTAGTAGCAAGGCACAGACCCCCTGTAGACGAGCATATACCCTGATGACTGGAATCAAATCAACACCATCTCCTTTGGTCCCCATCTCTCTTCATTTTAATGCATAGTGTTTGATATGGACTGAATATACGCCCTACACCACAACTCATTTTGAAGTCCTAAGCTCCAATTTGTGTTAATGTTTGGAGATAGTTAGGACAACAGGGTGAGCCACTCTCAAGTAAGATTGGTGAGCTAATAAAAGTAGCCCCAGAGAGCTCTCCAGAGCCTTTGACCACATGAGGACAGAGAAAAGAGGCTCAGAGCATGAACCATCACCACATACTCACTGAGTCAGATGTGCCTTGGATTGGCTGTCCAGTCCCAGAACTATGGGGAATATACTTCTGTCATTTTTCAGTTTCTGGAGATGGAATTCTGTTATAGAACCCTTCAGGGAGTGACTAGGATCACAGCCAAGAATACTGACAACCCCTTCTTTCTTCACCTTCTTTGAGCTCTTTTATTCTTTTAGGCTATTTACATTTCTCAACTATTAGATAACCGTGACTTATAAGTGTGACATACAGTAAAACTCCCTTTATAAGTTATAATAAAATAACCACTATTTTGAATTAAAGATAATTATATCTTATGTGAAATTTTGAGCTTATGTCATAAAACGTAATGTATTATAAGTTGGTAATACAAGTTAGGATGGAAACTTAGGTATATAACTTTAAACTTATTGAAATAGATAGATAGATAGATAGATAGATAATATAATATTAATATCAGTTGCCAAATATGTACAGAATGGATATTTGGAATGTATGTTACACCTTATAATTTTTATAATTGTGGTCTAGTTATTCTTATTGTTTTATATTGTATTTATTGTTATAAGAAAAAGAGCCTTTTATTGGACTAAAATGGAGAGCTGTTGGGGGGGGAGATACACCTTAAATTAAAAAAAGAGCAGATATGAGGGTGAGGGGGAAGAGGGGAAGAGGATTGGACTGGGAGGAAGAGGGGGGACTATGATTGAGATGTAACTTGAAGAAATAAATAAATAAGTATAAATAAAAGATATTTTAAATTCAGTACATTCATGTGTATTATTATAAATATATGTATGTATAATATGCATATGTATATATATACATATATATGTATGTTTCTATATTGTAATCCCAAGCTTGTCACATCAGAGCACTTAGCACTGAGTAGGGCAGTGGTTTGTACCTGTTTTGCCTTTGGCCTGCCATGAAACGTTCAGCTGGAAGTGCTGTGCCTAATCCACTCAATGAATAAGCAGTTGTGAGACTGCACGCTGTCTTATTTTGATCTTATAAATCTCTCAGCTGTAGTTAGTAGATGTGTTCATGTAGTTGTCATACTCTTTTTGCAAAGTTTTTCAAACTGGTCTCCAGCCAACCAAATCCTTCATGCAGATGAGTGGCTTTCAATGAAGTAGCTTGGATTCACTGGGGTTTTAGTATACTTTGATGATGGAAATTATTCAGCCTCTGTCTTTAGAGTTTTTGAGAACCAACATACAGTGTTTTCCTCTGGGCCACTATATTCTTAAGGTCTGTTACTATTAAAAAGGAGAATTTCAATACTCCATGTGTGAGATTTCATCAGTTTAAATGTAATTAAAGTAAGTATCAAGTACTGATACATGTTTCATTAAGACTATAAGGTACATGACAGAATCTTCTGATCAATTAAAAATATATTCCTGTAATGGGCAGACATGATATTTATATTAAATCACGGGCATTTACCTTCTTAAATGTCAAAAGTTCTATACCAGCAATTTCATATGGATTACCACAATATTTGGTTTGTGAGAGCAGAACTATCTTTTTCAAATTTGATAGCTAATTATTGTAAGTGGGTATTTTATAGACCTCTGAAACTTAGTGTGTTCTCAATGAACTATGAAATTCACCGTTCTATGCATGCACAAGCAAGTCCTCATGGCTACACAAGTAGATGCCTCATTTAAAAGACCGAATAAAATATTTATGATGGACCAAATAAAGAAACCAGGTAATGGCAGGCTCCTACATCTGGGGACACGGCTGTCACTGCAGGCATTCATGAAGGAACTCTGGCCTAATTTCATCTGACTTTGGATGAGTGAAAATCACAGGGAAATGGAAGCTGACCACAGGCGGAGGAAATCAAGAAAGACAGAAAATCATTGCAAATCAGAAACTTATCAATATTTCACTAGGCAAAGCCTGGGCTCCTCTAGAAGCAGAAAGTTTATCTTGAAGTCTTCAGACAGAGAGAGAAGGGTCTATCTGTGCCATGCACCAAGAATTTAAATTAGACCCCAGAACCCACAGTTTGTGTGGATCTACGTCACAGGAATCCAGGGATCATGGGGATGTTTATGACATATTGTGACTCATTAACCAGGCAGCTCACACTCAGCCAGTTGCTGACATACACCAACAGGGAACTGCCTAGGAGTCTAGGAGGGAGTGCTCTCTTGAGTGTGGCCTTGACCTTGACCTTGACACCTGGCCAGAATGAATCATATTCATTCACAGACTGCTATGGATTTTCCTATATTCAGGGTAAGGGCTTGAAAACCTACAGACTTTAAAAGATCTTATTTGCATAAAAGAACAGTAAAACATGGAGGTAAACCATCTCATGCCTGTTAGAATGGCTAAGATAAAAAGCTCAAATGACAGCACATGCTGGTGAGGGTGTGGAGAAAGGGGAACACTCCTCCATTGCTGGTGGGAGTGCAGGCTTGTGCAACCACTATGGAGGTCAGTCTGGCGATATCTTAGAAAACTTGGAATAGCTTTGCCTCAGGACCCAGCCACACCACTTCTGGGTATACATCCAAATGACTCCTCACCGAATCACAAGGAAGTTTCCTCATCTATGTTCATAGCAGTCTTATTTGTAATAGCTAGAAACTGGAACCAACCCAGATGTCCCTCAACTGACGAATGGATAAAAAACTGTGGAACATTTACACAATGGAATACTACTCATCTCAGAAACAATGAAATCATCCAATTTTCAGCCAAATGGATGGAACTAGGAAAGCTCATCCTGACTGAGCTAACCCAGACTCAGAAGGATGCACATGGCATCTATTCATTTATATTAGGATTTTCGCTATATAGTACAGGATAACTATACTACAACCAATGCACAAAATGAACAGGAACATAGAGTTTGTTACCTGTCAATGAGACACTTTGCCCTAGTGGTGCTGCCTTGTAGGCCCCCAGTGTATGAGGAGGCTCTTGGCCCTCATATGACGTGTGAACTGGGATGGGGGACTGATATGTAGGAGCAACACACTCCAGAGAGGAGTGGGATAAGAGGCAGAGGGGGTAGAGGGTGGGGGGTGAGACTGTGGTTTGGAAGATGGAGATGTTAACTTGAAGTAATAAATAAATATTTAAAACAAAGAAACTAAGCTACAACCCCGGCCCTAAGCAAGTGTTGTACCACTTTATCATCCCACATTTCCTCTAAGAAATATGATCAAGAGTGTAAAATTTGTGAGGTGTGATTACTTGTTGTGTGACAAATTCCTCTGGATGAAGGTGAATAAGCCAGAAAAAATAAATAGGACACTCTAATTAAGATTTGGCTTAGTACTCCACATGAGAACTAAGGAAGGGACTTTGATGGATTTAGCCATTCTCTGGTTTAGGGAGAATGTTCTCATGCTTGGTTTTTTTTTTTTTGTCATTTAAATTTTGCCCTAAGGGGGGAAAATTCTACCAATGTTTATGAAAGTGGAAATAATTTCTCTATAGGAAAAATATTCTAGACGTCAGAAGCTTTGTTAAAGTGAAAATGATCAAGCCAGAAAATTGTGATCAATTTGAAGACCAAGATGTAAAACATCTTAGAGTCTTGCACACATGTTAATGAACACACATGTACACACACACATGGCTTCTTTTTCTTGACCTATGAGCACACTAAAATGGAATCATCTCTTTCTTTCCACCTTTCCACCAGTTCCTGGGATGGAACTCAGGTTGCGAGTGTCAAAGGCCAAATATCTTTCCTCTCTGAGCCATCTCACCAGCCACACGCCACCCTCTTGAAGTCTACCTCGCAGAATCCACTGCTAAATGCACATTCATGCTGAGTGTTTTCGTGTTGACAGGTTGTGATGTTAATGTAGACTATCATTCTAGCTATGGTCTTTCCCCTTTACATCCCAAATTACGAGGTTAACTAGCTCTGAACAAACTGACTCTGTCCAGAGAACTGCCTCTCCTACAAAAGAACCACAGGGTCTTGTGACAACTTTCCTTCAAGATCCAGGAGAGTAAGCAACACCTTATACTATCTGTGCCCAGGATTATTTATATTTATTGAGACAGTGCTTCACTCTGTAGCACTGGTCTTAAATTTGTGATCCTTCTGTTTCATTCTCCTGAGCAGCTGGGATTACAGTCCTGGTGGGTATTCTTAAATGACAGGTCCTAAACAGTATTTTAACCTAAAAGTGATGTGCTGACAATGATGTACAGTGAGATCAAAAGATCTGCCTGCATACTTCTGCCACATCTTGTCAGGAGAGAGTCAAGTATAGGAGTCACAGGGAGGAGGGTCTATAGAGATACGAACACCCTGACCCGCAGTGGTTCCATTGAGGACTTTGGTCTTAAACTTACAGTAGCACAAAAGTTTATTGATTCAGTAGTAGTTGTGCTCCACAATTTGAAGTTGGATTTTTCCTAGGGTAATGAGACTTCTCCTGATGCTGCACAACTCCCAGGTGGTCCCATGTGTAGGAAGGGGAGCATATAGTGGCGCGCAGTCCTGTGTATGTATACAGGCCACTTTAACTGTCTGGGCTGACACTGCCTGCGTTTCCTAATAAAGTCAAGGAAGATGAGTGCTGTGGTAAGGCCTGACAGTGACCAAGTCAGCCTCAGCGAGAGGCTGAAGGTCCCTCACAGCACAACTTCTGAGAGAGTTCTGCACAAAGATTTGGGAGAGCAACTGTGAGGAAGGCAGTCTTCCAAACAGGTCTGACAAAGCTTTCCTTTTGTGAACTACATAAACCAGGAAGCAGGGTCAGTGCTTGAGAAAGGAGCAAAGTCTAGCAGAGCCCACTGTAATCCTCACAGTGCAGGGCCAGGTTGATATTGGGGATAGAGGACATCATAATCCATTTCTGAATACCCTCACCTCATCTCTGATGGCCACCATTTGTGTGTTTCTTCACACTGCCACACTGCCACAGAGCCAGGGGAAAGGCTCAGAAGAATGTTCAGAGTGAAGATGAGAAAAGAGGTGATCATGTTACTAAGTGTGCATTTGTGAGCCTTGGTGCAACCAGAGAAAACTGGGTGTCAGACTAAGTTCCAGCAGGACCTACCCTTCATTCTAGCACACCCAATCTCTTTCCAAGCGTGACGATGTATTCCAGGCATATGTGGGTTCACTTCCTATTATTTCTTTATTAATCTACTGTATGTACAGTAAGCGGACACTCCAGCAACTCCAGAGCTGGAAAAAATGGGTGAAGCCTTGGCTTTTCCAAGTTAGAAACCCTTCGTAGAATATTTAAAGTGGAAAGCACAGGGAAGGGATCTCCAGGCTTACTGTTCCTTGAAGACATGGGTGTCCCACAGAAAGTCCCTCTGGGCCTCCACAGAAGGGGAGACCTTCCCAGCCCTGGCTTTGTTCCCAGGATCTTAAATCGTCACAAAGGCACTGGATCCACCACTTGCTCAGCACTGCCCTCTCCATGCCTGATGGCTGTGGACAGATCCAACTTACCTTGTCTTTGGATATGGATATGTTCTTGCCCACTTCCCACCTTTCAGGAGTGTCTCAGTGTGATGACAGTCATTCTGACAGAGTTAGACCAGCGACACAGGCTTTGAAGAGCTGTTGGGAGTTCAGAGAATACAGGGGGGATGCTGAGCCTCTCTGCTCAGGCTTCAGGACCCACTGTGCTTGGATAAAACACGCAAGACACCTCCTAATGTAATGTCCTTTTCTCACAAGCTATCATTCCAATTCCTTTGTTTGAAAAAAAATTATACTTGCATGAAACTGGGGAATGCCAATTACCTCTGTGATTGGGCTTTTAAAATAAACAATTAAAAAAATAAAATAGATTACTTATGAAGTGCTGATCAAAGGGTAGGAAGAAAACTGCTAGAGAACCGTGGTAACAACCTACAGTGATCCAGTCTCCAACAGAGAACCATGGTAAACACCTACAGTGATCCAGTCTGCGTTGGGAAGAATAAGAACTGAGCATCTGTGTTCAATTGATTGAGCTGTAGGAAGACAAAAACAGAAATTACCAGGCAGAGGAATTCTGGAAGATGCCACATTGTGGAGCCCTTCCCTTTTATTACCTTAGCATAGAACCAGAACAAAATAGAAACTTGTCAAATTTTAAACCCAGGGAAAAGTCATTAGAGCTAGGAGAAGGAGAAAGAAATCAACAGTGCTGGTGAATGACAGCATGCAGGACCAGGTTCTTTGTTAAATATTAACTGCAAGCAAGAGAGATAAATTTTAGACCAAAGATAAAATAAAAATGTCAGATTTTGAAGTTCTGTTTGCAGTTATGACCTGTTACAGACTGGGCTTCTTATTTAGGCTTTAGGCAGCCAGTACTTTTGAAACACTGTAACAACCCTCAGTCACTCTAGGAATCTGATGAGTGCACAGTGCTCAAGCCGTCCTACCCTATACTACATCTGGATGAGGAAATGCCACTGTGTTTCAAAGGATGGTTCCAGATAAGGAGTGAAATGCCCATGGGTACAGGCTACCATGTAGCAATCATATGGGTGGTGAAAGTGTGAACCAGAAGAAAGCTTTGGAACTGGGAGATGCCTCAGTCAGTAAACTGCTTCCATGAAAATGCAAGGATATGACTTTAATCCCTTAACCCAGAATGCACATAAAGAGCTAGGTGAGGGCTAGAGAGATAACGGAGTAGGTAAGAGTGGTTGCTGCACAACCATGAAGGATCTGAGTTCAAATCTCAGAAGTTATTCAACAAGCCAGTATTATTTGGGAAGAGACAGGATGATCCCTTGGGCTTGATGACTACTAACCTACCTCAAAACCTTGCAAGCTCTAGTTTCTAGGAGAGATTATGTTTCAAATGACCAAAGTAGAGAGTGATACAGTATCGTCTCCAAGGACAAGATCTCCTCCTGATGAGAATCACTGGAGGAGGACCCAGACATTGTGAGGCTGATGGCAAAACCTTCCCAGAGCGTGGTTAGCCTATAGCTCTAACATCCAAGCAGGCTGGGCTGTATGCTTGATTGTGGACATCCTTGCTCAGAGCTCCAAGAGAAGGTGCTTCACTCTCCTGTATCCATGAACCAGAAGCAAATGGGACATGGAATAGGTTAGTCTGAAGTATCAATTTTAGTGGGATGGAAGCCGCCAAACTGTGCTAGTTCCAGAGGCAGCAGTACCAGCTCCCATGATTTTTTTCAAAGACTCTGATGAATGTGTAAATTCAAACATTTCTAAAGAACAGCATGTTTTGATGTCAAGAAATGCTAGGGCAGAATGGATTTGAGGTCCTCTCCATTCACAGAACAACAGAAGAGGAATGCTTATGTCCTGTTGGCAGACAGTGGTGTCTGTTTACTGTGCATTGATTTATGTTGCTTGTACCTTCCTTGGTTTTTGGAGAATTTTGTGAGAATGATTCACTGAGTCCAGTTGATCCAAAATGACACACAGATATGCTTTTAGCTCATTGAGAAGGTAGAAAACACATTTTTTTTCATGCTATGTTCTTTATTGAGTGCTGTAGTTCTAAGTTCTAATCTGAGAATGGCATCAGACATTGAGTTCAGCTCTTCTCTGGCCACGTGACTGAAAAAGGCCCCCCAAGCCTGTGAGGAATCCAATATAGACTTTTGAGTGACACACCCACCCAAAGACCAAATATATGCACTGTGAGACTGATTCGATCTGAGAGAGATTCATCAAAAGCAACCATTCCAAATTCTACAGCTCTCTTGAGATTTTTGAACACCACCTATCTATCTCCGTATATTTGGATAAGCAAATGTTGCTTGTCCATTAGCAACCTAATTTCCAGTTATCTTAGAAAACATCTGTGATAAACTATGCTAGTTCCTAGCCAAATGGCATGTTTGAATGACTATTGGTTTGCATCTCTTAATTATCTTAAACAGTTTGCAACAGTTCCTATCAATGGGCCACAACTTCACATTGCATTTTTAAGTGTTACCCTAGGTACAATACCTTAAAAATGGTTAACCTAAATTTTGTATTAATATACAAAGATCAATACTAATGTAGTCAAATATAATCTTAATTTCATATCAATATACAAAGATATAAGAGCATATTCAATAATCTGTCCCTTTTTCTTTATCATTTCTATATAATGTCTATATCCCATTTTTAAGTCTTTTCCCCTGTACATAGGAGAGAAGGAAGGATAGAGAAAAGAAAAAGAGAGAAACCCCTGGGTCTAACCTCCAAACTTATTTAACAACTTGTAACCAGTCCCCCTAAACAACAACATACATCTATAACCCACCAAATGACCAAAGGGTGGGGGGGCAGAAATCACCCACCTCACCTTCTGGGAAGGGGATGTTGCTCTCTTAAAATTACTTCCTGCTGATTTGTGACATAGGAAATCTGTTTGGGGACCAAATAATAATGGAAAAATGGTTAAGAAAGTTAACAGTAACCTTTGATCTTCAGTCCTTTTGTGCTCAGCTATTTAAATGTTCTAAGAAGTTTGTGGTCAGTGGCTTAACTTAAGGGTTTTACTGGAGTCCTGGCTAGAACAGTCTGAGGAGCTGAACCTTGTTAGTTAGGCATGTAGAATTTGGCATTCCAAGAAGGTTTCTTAACTTAAGATATTTTGATATTGAGACATATCAGCTCCCGACAGCACCCCCTATTCTACTCCAAGTAGAGGATAAACATTGAAGAATCTACATTTGGAGATGGTTGCATTAGTGGCAAGTCTGTCATTGGGCAAGAAAAATCCCTGGCTTCAACTGTAGACAGAATGCTGTCAGAAAAGGACAAAACTTGGAAGCAGGTAAGTCGACAGCCTAGCTCTGCCAAGACAGGGTAGGCAAGTCCTTCATAAATCCTACTTTACAATTAATGTCTGTCAGAGATACTAGGCCAAGAGGCTGTAGATGCTCTAATGTATGGATGGAAATTGGGGACTTTCTAGGCAGCCAGTTGTCTGTCATTTCTTAGTCTTGGAAGCTGCTGGCTCTGCACTTCTTGTAAAATAAGATATATTTATCTTTCTCAGGTCTCTGATGTGGTTGAAAACTAGAAAGTTATAGTCTCACAATTAAATTTTAAGTTGTCTAGAAATTAAAAGTATGTTCTAGGTCTAAGAAGATGTTTTTAAGCTGATAATGCAAGTCAGGATGGAAACTGAGTTAGGTATAGAACTCTAAACTCATGGAGATAGATGATAGAATATTAATATCAGTTGCAAATGATGTATGTACTGGACATTTGGAATGTATGTTATATCTTATAATTTTCAATAGTAAAATATCAATATCAGTTTCCAAATGATGTATGGACTGGACATTGGAAAAGTATGTTATATCTTATAATTTTCAAAAGTTTGGCCTAATTGTTCAAAAAAAGAATTATGAGTCCTGGGTGAAGGGAGAAAAGGTGGAAGTGTAGGGCTGGGAGGGGTGGAGGGAGAGGACTGTGATGGAGATATAACTTTAACTTGAGGTAATAAACATTAAGAAAAAACAACCATTCCTTCAATTCCACACCTTGCTGGATTATGGTCTAACTCAGACTTCAGGTAGCAACCTCAGTGTCTGGAACCATTCTACAAAGGTTAAAAGCACTTTTAAAGGTCAGATTTTACTCACAACCTAAGTTGTGTAATAAGTCTATTTAAGCCCAAAACGTTTTTTGAACTAAGGATAGAAGCTAGCAGCTAAGGGGCAGAGGCACAGTGAAAGAGCATTTTAAAGCATTTCCTCAGGAGCTAGTCTAAAGTCTCTGTTAGTAAGCTAACGGTGAGCATGGCTCAGATAGAATGAGAGTCTGTTGTGTATTACTTGTTCAATAAAGGAAGAAACGAGGAAACTGTAATCCAGAACATTTACAAAGAACA
Organism: Lophiomys imhausi; assembly: GCA_907164525.1. Lineage (NCBI taxonomy): Eukaryota > Metazoa > Chordata > Mammalia > Rodentia > Muridae > Lophiomys > Lophiomys imhausi. The sequence goes on from CAJQZJ010032670.1 coordinate 3,008,338, forward strand.
ATGGTTTTAATGTGTTAGAGACCCTCAGGAAAGCCACTGTTTACTCATCCCTGAGCATGAAAAGCAAGGCAAATGCTCTGGACAGCACGTCCTCTTTCACAGGGCCGTGTGCATGGAGTGGTAGTGGTTTTTATTTAAACAATTTTGTATCCTTATTTCTAAATAATAGCTTTTTGAAAAACAATGTTTTGAATGCTGGAACTTGCTGGAAACCCTAGGCATGGAACTTGCTGGAAGTCCTACATTTCTGTTAATGAATATAATGAAGGCTTGTCCTGTTGCTTTTGTGTTGACAGGAATTCACTGTTCCGCAGGTCCCTTGCTTATAAATTCCATTTTAAACCAAGCTTTTTAATTGATTATAAAGTGCCTTAATTTGAATAAAATCATAAGAATTTTAATTGTAGCATTTTAGCTCATGATATTGATATATTAATCCATTTAAAACTTTCATATTCAGTTCAATATTGAAATAATTGAGTATTTAATGAGCATTTAGAATATCTGCACCTTAAATTATTTTCACATAGTACCACATTTATTACAAACAGTGACCCTCTGAGGTAAGTTAGGTTAATAACAGAAATATATGTTTTTACAAACTTATTGAAATTTTATATATAAATATATTTATATCCAATTTTAAACCCCATATTAAATCGTGTTTTAAATTTTTGAATTTTGATGGCATTTATTTATAATTATACATTTTTCAGTTCTCAAGCTAATCTTTACCTCTAATAATTATGTTACTAGTCATTTTCCCAAGTGCATAGTTCTCCAGTTTAAAGTTCTGTGTTCTTCCTTTATTGTCATAATTTGTTTGTGGTGATTTTCTGATTCTAAGGTACATGGTTCATATTCCCAAGTTTCTATCCATACTAACCAAAGTTGGCCCTATAGCACCAATAAAAGTTTATTACTCCATGGTCACAATAAGTCAGCTACTGTCATAAACTTTATTTTTAATTATTTATACATGTCTGGAAATGCACATGTGTTGTGAGTGAGTGCAGGTGCCTACAGACACCAGAAGGAGGTGTCAGATTCCCACAAGCAGCAGTTGTGATCTCTCCAACATGGATGGTGAGAAGTGAATTCAGATCCTCTGTAAGAACAGTGCCTGCCCATAACCACTGAACCACCATTCCAGCACTGCCATAAAATTTCAAATTTCACCAATTCTATAAGCAAACCTAATGTCAAGCTTGTTTTACCCTCAGACTTATTATTTGGGGCTCCACTTAGATTTATGTGAGGACAACGATGGGCAGAGCCGTCCTGTTTCCGGCCCGCCTCTCTTGGGGCAGGACCTGGGAAGCTGCAGTGTCAGGCTAGAGCTCGGAGGGGGACATCAACACAACCAAGACCTCCAGCCCGTCACTGCACGCTGCCCCCTGAACTTGTGCCCCAGCCACACCCAATCCCTCCCAGCACTGCCCCCAGATGCTCTCTGTGACAAATCTGTTCTCCTTTTCTATAGTTTTGCTGTGTCCTTAATTTGGCATTAACGGAGCCTTCCAGGTCTTTCCACAAATACATATGGGATACTTCGGACGTCTCTCATTGTTGTCACTGGGCCTGTGGCATGATGAAACCACAGATGATTAGAAGGCATAAGTCACTTGTCCGCAGTGAAATTAGAGTTTATTTCTAGTCTAAGTCTCAGGACTGAAAATGATGTGTTACATGCTAACTCTGTGTTTGATTTGCCAAGGAGACGTCAAGCTAATTGTTTCAAAGTGACTGTGGCTATGCTACTTGAAGTGCATCCTTGACTCGATATGTAGACTTTGTTCAATTTCTATTTTTATTAAAATAGTTAGCTCTTGTCTGTTTACTTTGGAATTATTTCAGTGGAGGAAGGGGGGGAATCCAATTCATATTCACTCCAGAAACTGTAAAATTCCACTAGTCACTTTCTCCCAAACATCCCTAAAACAAAGCCAAACCTCACAGGATAATTTCCTAGTGATGCGTTTGTCTTCAAGAACCAAATTGTGCTGATTAGAGAAAGTACAAGCTGTGCTTCTAACCAGATCACGTCTAAGGTCTATCATGAGGTATGTGAAAACCATCTCTGCTTAGGGGAGAAGAGGGAAGGTGTGAACCATAGGACAGGGAAGCTAGCTGAAGGAACACCCCCTAGGTCATGGCTTGACCTGGGAGACAAGGGTTGTAGAGAAGCTCCTATTTGAAGATTGACACAGAAATATGAGTGAGTAACTGCTGATGAGGATTGCTGATGAGAAGGCCTGTATGTCATGCCCAGCACCACACAAAAAATAAATGAATAAATAAATATCCTACAGGACACTGTAAAAATATAAAGTAAATTAAATTTTAGAGAAGAATGCAAATATCAGAATTTAAAAACTTGAATCTTTGGAGGGAGCTCCCAGTTCAGCACCCATGTACAGAACATGGGATCAGTTATGTCATATGTGCAATAAGGCGTAACATTATACTGACTGACCAGGTTCTATTTAGGAAATATAAAGATATAAATATACATATATGTATATATATACTATTTATATATATGTAAAACAATTTTTTAAAAGTCTATAAATTTGACAGATAGAATGGAGAGTATATGGAGGGTTCATTGGGCAGAATGAGAAAAGAAATGATGTAATTAGACCCATACTTATCACCTTGTACAAAACGTAAGTCCAAGTGGATCAAAGACCTTAACATAAGGCCAGTCACACTAAATCTACTAGAAGAAAAAGTGGGAAAAACCCTCGAACTCATTGGCACAGGTGAAATTCCTGAACAGAACACCAACAGCTCAGGACCTGAGACCAACAATCAATAAATGGGACCTCATGAAACTGAAAAGCTTCTGTAAGGCAAAGGACACTGTCATTAGAACAGAACGGCAGCCTACAGACTGGGAGAAAATCTTCACCAACCCCACATCTGACAGAGGGCTAATATCCAAAATCTACAAAGAACTCAAGAAATTAAATGCCAAGAAACAAAATAATCCAATCAAAAAATGGGGACAGAGATAAATAGAGAATTCACAAAGGAGGAATCCATAATGGCCGAGAGACACTTGAAGAAATGTTCAACATCCTTTATCATCAGAGAAATGCAACCCAAGATGACTCTGAGATTCCATCTCACACCTGTCAGAATGGCTAATATCAAAAGCTGGTAAGGGTGTGGAGAAAGGGGAACCCTCCACCATTGCTGGTGGGAGTGCAGGCTTGTGCAACCACTATGGAGGTCAGTATGGCGATATCTTAGAAAACTTGGAATAGCTTTGCCTCAGGACCCAGCCATACCACTTCTGGGTATACACCCAAATGACTCCTCATGGAATCATAAGAAAGTTTCTTCATCTATGTTCATAGCAGCCTTATTTGTAATAGCTAGAAACTGAAAACAACCCAGATGTCCCTCAACTGAAGAATGGATTAAAAAACTGTAGTACATCTACACAATGAAATATTACTCAGATATCAGAAACAATGAAATTATGCAATTTGCAGCCATATGGATGGAACTAGAGAAGCTCATCCTGAGTGAGCTAACCCAGACTCAGAAGGATACACATGGCATCTATTCACTATAGTAGGATTTTAGCTATATAATACAGTATAACTATACTACAACCAACGCACCAAAGGGTACATGGACATAGACTTTTTTTGTTTGTTTGTTTGTTTGTTTGTTAGTGTTCTGTCCCTGGCAATGAGACACTTTTCACTGGTGGTACTGCCTTGTAGGCCCCCAGTGTATGAGGAGGCTCTTGGCCCTCATATGACGTCTGAACTGGGGCGAGGGACTGTTATGTAGGGACACTCCACTCCAGAGGAGTGGGATGGAAGGGTTAGGGGGTAGAGGGTGGGAGGGTGGGGCTGGGAAGGGGGGAAAGAGGACAATATGATGGAGATGAAACCTGAAGCAACAAATAAATATATTTATTTATTAAAAAATATATAATCTCAAAAATAAAATATAGAATAAAAGAGAAAATTTAAACTCCAGTGAATATGTATGGGTTTATCGGAGATCTGTGACTGAACAAAAAACTTCTCACATCCAGAAGGAACACACCCCAGAGAGACAAAGCAGGGGCCTACAGATTCTCAGTAGTGCTGTGTAGGGAAACATGGGCAGAATAGACAATCCTCACCCTTGATGATACGCCAGACAACATATAGTAATCTGATTTTGAATGGCAAGTCTTGAAGACTGCATCTTGGGAATGCCCACATTCTTATGAACTTAACATGTAGAAATCAGGTATTTATGGTAGGTATCTGAGGAATATCTGCTGTCCAGAATAATGTTTGAAATACATGTATCTTCATCATCTCAGTTTGGAAACTCTGACCTCCCAATGTGATGATCATACAGCTTCTCATCCTGAGGAGATGCTCACATTATTTGACCTCATTCTGGTCTTATCCTGCCAGAATTCAAAAGAATAATTACTGGGGTCAGTGACTAATGAACAGGCTTGGGATATCTTAGCCGAGGGGAAGACTCAAAGCACACAAGTACAGCACATACTGAAACTAACTTTACGAACAGAACGCTTTGAGCCCTGCACCACAGCAACAGCGAGTCAGCTCCTTAGCCCACCACACCTGAAAGAGATTGCAGGAGGTGGACACCATAAGGCCAAGGGAAAGCCCAAAATAATTACAGCAGGAGAATGTGGAAGCTTTGACATCAAACTAAACAGAAACAAATACAGCCTAATTAAAAGGAGAGTAAACACACATATACACAAAATGCCTCTTACATTGCTGTATCTGATGCAAGACATCCAACACACACACACACACACACACACACACACACACACACACACACACACCTGAGAAAATCAGAGTCACATTGCCAAAATACAGACATTCCCGTGCAAAGCTGTTGTTCAACAGGAGATCCACTCTAACTTTATAAGGATTGGGGAAGAAGTACAGTGTGGTCTTCATAGATATGTTTATACATATATAAGCAAGGAAGGTGTCAAATCTTCCACAACATTCAATCCTATGTCTACAGGAACATAAAATACATGATTAGAGCAGTTTTATCATAATTGTCAGAGCCATTTAGCAGTCATGCACAAAATTTGGTTCACTCATTTAGTGAAGTCTTCCAAGAAAAACTGAAAGGAACAAAAACAACAACAAAAACCCCAACCAACCAACCAACCAGCCAGTCAAACAAACAAACAAACACCTCCATACAGCTTTGGATTGTCTTCAGCATCTACTGCCAGGTGAAACACTGTAGAGGAATTTTAATTCAAAACGTGGCTTCTCTGGCAAGAGATCACATCCAAAGGACTTTCTTTGTCTGTGTGACCCTACTAGAATGCATACACGCCTTTAATCCCAAGAGTCAAGCAGATCCCTGAGTTCAAAGCAAGCCTGGTATAGAGCAAGTTTCAGGTAAAGAAAAGCTTAGGTCCAGGAGTGGTGGTGCACACCTTTAATCCCAACACCCAGGAGGCAGAGACATGTAGATCTCTGAGCTCTAGTCAGTTCAGTTGGGCCAGTGAGTTGACAGGCGGTGCCGTGGACTTGCTTTACCAAGAGATTTTTTTTTCAATAATTTATTTTTTATTTCTTCAAGTTACATCTCAATCACAATCCCCTCCCTACTCGCTCCTCCAGTCCGACTCTTCCACCCTCCTCTCCCTCAGCCCCACCATCCTCTTCCCTTCTTTTTTTTTTTTTAGTTGAAGGTATTTATTTTTCCCCCCAACAGCTCTCCCTTTCAGTCCAAATAATGGTTCTTTTTCTTATAACTATAAATACAATACAAAACAACAGAAATAAATAGGCCACGATTATAAGAGTTATATGTCTTAGCATACATTCCCAATGTCCAGTCCATATGTATTTGGCCCCTGACTTTAACATTCTACTATCTAACCATCTCCATGAGTTTACAGTTCTATATCTAACTCAGCTTTCATACTAACTTGCCTCATAATTTAAAAAATATCTCTTGGCAAGAAAAACCACTTGCTTCAACTGTAGACAGACTTCTGTCCAAAAAGGACAAAACTTGGAAGCAGGTAAGTCGACAGCCTAGCTCTGCCAAGACAGGGTAGGTAAATCCTTCATAATTCCTGCTCTACAACCGATGTCTGTCAGAGAAATGGGGCCAAATGGCTGAAGATTGATGCTGTAATGTATGGAGAGAAAATGGGAACTGTCCAGGCAGCCACTGGTATGTCATTTTTTAGTTTTGGAAGCTGCAAGCCCTGCACTTCCTATATAATCAGATATATTTATCCCTCTCAGGTCTCTGAGGTGGTTGAAGAATAGATACCTAGAGTCTCATAGTTAGATTTTGAGTTGTTTAGGAATCAAGAGGGTGTTCTGGATCTAAGAAGATATTTTTACCAAGAGATTTTTATAGAGAGAGGTTGCAGAGAAAATAAGCTGGACACAGGTGGAGACAGAATGAGCCAGAGAATGAGGAAAAGCCAGAAGATTAGGACAGATGGCTGGAGTTAGTTTGAGGCCAAACAGAGCAATCCAGTGAGAAATTGAGAGAAGTCAGATTGGATCAGTCAGCAGGAGAGGAGTTTGAGCCAGGACAGCTGAGGTGAAGCAGCCAGCCAGAGTTCAGAAAGAGCTAGAAAGGGTGAACTTGTTGCAGTAAGTCTCAGAGGCTGAATGAATATATAATTGAAAGTTAAAATATTCTTTATACAAATTGTGTGCAAAATCCCAACTCCATGGATATACTTAGAATTAGAATATCAACGTGAAGAAAAATGTCAGCGCAAAGAATATTTCATAATAGAACTATGGATGAACCTTGATATGCCATGTTCTTCATTAAAGCATAATATTGTTCTAGGCCCACCTGTATCTTGTATTCCAAATTATTTTGTGCCTAATTTCCCTGCAAATTGAGAAATTATCATTTTGCAATATATGGAACTCAAGTGACTGTGTTGTGTGCATTAAGTAAGTGACCTCCCAGTGAGCTATGTCCCCAAAGAAGCCAGTCACAGCTACATATGTGTAATTTATTGGTATAAATTACCAATGCTATGCTAATTAGTCTTGTTCTTTTATTTGAATTTATTTTATCTGAGGTTGATATTGCTACTGTGTTTGTGACGCCTTTATTATTTTTATTGTCTCTTTTTGATTTTAGATTTGTGTCTCATGAGCAGTTTTTAGTTTAAATCAATAACATATTCAATGTGATTTTTCCAGCAGATAATTAAAGGGTATTCTTTCTCTCATGGATTATTTGTTTTTATCTTCTTTTTAAATTTTTAAATAGAACTTTAAACTCATGGAGATGGTTAGATAGTAGAATGTTAAAGTCAGGTGCCAAATACATATGGACTGGACATTGGGAATGTATGCTAAGCCATATAACTCTTATAATCGTGGCCTATTTATTTCTGTTGTTTTGTATTGTATTTATAGTTATAAGAAAAAGAACCATTATTTGGACTGAAAGGGAGAGCTGTTGGGGGGAAAAATAAATACCTTAAACTAAAAAAAAAAAAGAAGAAGGGAAGAGGATGGTGGGGCTGAGGGGGAGGAGGGTGGAAGGGTGGGACTGGAGGGGGGAGTAGGGAGGGGATTGTGATTGAGATGTAACTTGAAGAAATAAAAAGTAAATTATTAAAAAAAATTTTATTTATTCATTTTTCATCCCGATTGAAGCACCTCCCTCCTCTCCACGTGTCCCCACCATTCTACCTTCTTCCCCCTTTTCCTCCTCCCATTACCCTCAGAATACGGGAACCCTCCCCTCTATCAACCCATACAAGCACTTCAAGTCACATCCAGACTAAGAACATCCTCTTCCACTGAGGCCAGACAAGGCTTTCCAGCTAAGATACAGTGATCCTCAAACAGACAGCAGAGTCCTTGCCAGAGAAAGCACCTACTCCACTTGCTAGGGGATCTGCATGAAGACCAAGCTGCCTATCAACCTATGTGTGTGTGGGGGGGGGGGCTAAGTCCAGACCATATATGCTTTTTGGTTGGTGCTTTGGTTGGTGCTTCAGTCTCCATAAGCCCCCAGGGGCCTAGGTTAGTTGACTCTATTGGTTTTCTTGTGAAGTTTTTGTCCTTTCTGGATCCTTCTAGTCTTCCTCCCATTCTTCCACAAGACTCCCCGAGCTCCATCTAATTTTTGACTGTGGGTCTCAGCATCTGTTTCCATGTACTGCGAGGTGGGGCATCTCAGAGGATAGTTATGTTAGGTTCCTGTCTGCAAGCATAGCAGGGTATCATTAATAGTGTTGGGAGTTGGTGCTTTCCTATAGGGTGAGTCTAGTTGTGCCAGACATTGGTTGGCCAGTCCCTGAATCACTGCTCCATCTCTATCTCAGTATATCTTGTAGACAGGGTAAATTATGGGTTGAAGGTTTTATGGATTAGTTGTTTCCCCCACCCTCTACTGGAAGTCCTGCCAGGCTAGGAAGTGGGCACTCCCATCTCCACGTCCTCTGCAGCTAGGAGTCTGAGCTAGGGTCACTCCCATGTCCTCCCTGATCTCCTTCTTGTTGCAGAGAATCCCCCCACCATTGGTTCCCCTTTTCTCTCCCTGCTCTCTCACCTCTCACTCTCACTCACCACGTCTGATCTCCACCCTCATTCCCCTCCTCACACTTTCTCCTACTAACGTCTCTCTCTTCACCCACTTCCTATGTGTATTTTTTTCCCTTCTTGGTAAGATTCAAGCAACCTTCCTTGGACCCTCAAAGTTCAAAACCAAAATCCAAAAGCTAAAAAGCCTCTTCTTCTCCACACTGTCTTAAATACCCTCCAGCTCAATCTCTCTCCTTTCTGTTTAATCCCTGTCAGCTGGTTTCTTGATCCACCTCTTTACCTAGAATTATCATTATTTAATCCTCTATATAGAAAGCTCCGGGGTTAAAGGTGTATGCTAGGGCAGACCCACATTCATAAGTTCTTGTTTACAATAAACAGAAAACTCTACGATTAAAGGCTGAGCCATCTCATAATTAGAAACAAGTTTTTACAGTTCAAAATCTTGAATTGGGGTTCACAATATTTTGCAATACACCTCACTTTTAAAAATGGACAGGTCATTAAGACATAAACTAAACAGAGGAATAATGAAAATAGCAGAGGTCACGAATCAAATGGACCTAACAGATATCTGCAGAAAATTTCACCCAAACACAAAAGAATATACCTTCTTCTCAGCACTTCAGGGAACCTTCTCCACAATTTACCATATAGTCAGTTACAAAGCAAGTTTCAAGAGATACAAGAAAATTGAAATAACACCCTGTAACTTATTAGGCTACTATGGATTAAAGCTAGACTTCAACAAAAATAGAGATAACAAAAAGCCTACAAACTCACAGAAACTGAACACCTCTCTACTTAATGACCACTGGGTCAGGGAAGAAATAAAGAATGAAATCAAAGACTTTCTAGAATTCAATGAAAATGATGGCACAACATAGTCATATTTACAGGACACAATGAAGCAGTGCCAAGAGGAAAGTTCATAGCACTAAGTGTCTTCATAAAGAAATTGGAGAGATCTCATATTGGTTACTTAACAGCACAACTGAAAGCTGTAGAGCAACAACAACAAAACCAAACAAACACACCCTAGAGGAGTAGAAGGCAGGAAATAACCAAGCTCAGGGCTTAAATTAATAATGTATTGGAAACCAAGAAAACAATACAAAGAGTCAATGAAACCAAGAGTTGGTTCTTTGAGAAAGTCAACAGGAGAGACAAACCCTCAACTAAAAGGCAGAGAGAGAGAGAGAGAGAGAGAGAGAGAATTCAAATTATCAAAATCAGAAATGAAAAGTGGGAAATAACAACAGACACTGAGGAAATCCAAAAAAATCTTTAAATCTTACTTCAAAAAACCTGTTATCCACAAAATTGGAAAATCTAAATAAAATGGATGATTTTCTAGATAGATACCACTTACCAAAGTTAAATCAAGAACTGATGGGGTGATGTTATGCATTATAAATGTTAATTAATCTGCCCCTAGAGGCTTGATTGCTGTGCATAAAGTAATGCTGTGTTATGTTGCTTGTCTCTGATTGGTTAAATAAATGCTGAGGCCTGAGATTGGGCAAAGACAGAGGTAGGCAGGACTAAGGTGCTCAGACTTCTGAAGCAGAGAGGTTGATGGGTAGAAGGAACCCAAAAAGTAGGAGAGAGAAGTAGCCAGGAGCAAGAAAGAAGACATGATGGGGTAAATGGAAGTGTCCTGGAGCATCAGCATAGTGGGAGAATAACAGCCTAAAGGAACATATGTATACATAGGGTCATATTTGGGGAATAGAATTATAAGCTATCTTAGATGGGCTAAGATTGCACAATCCAGGTCAAGGCTTGTTGAAATCCATCAGGTGTCTGTGTGCTTATTCATAATGGCGGGTTAAGTATTAACACTGCTGATCAATTAAAAATAATCTGAATACTGTTAAATAATTTATTTAGCCATTTTCTACAAGGAACAGGTAAATAATCAAAAGAGACCTATAACCCCTAAGGAAATAGAAGCAATCATTAAAAGTCTCCCAACCTTAATTTTGTATCAATATACAAAGATCAATACCGATGTAGCCCAATACAATCTTAATTTTACATAAATATACAAGGGTCAATACCATTATGACCAAATATAATCTTAATTTTGTATCAATATACAAAGATCAATACCGATGTAGCCCTATACAATCTTAATTTTGCATTAATATACAATGATCAATACCAATTTAGCCAAATATAATATTAATTTTGTATCAATATACAAAGGTATAAGGGCATATTCAATAATCTGTCCTTTTTTCTTGATCTTTCCTATACTATGTCTATGTTCCATTTTTCTCAAGTCTGTTCACTCCTATATAGGAGAGAAAGAAGGATACAGAAAAGAAAAAGAGAGAAGTCCCTGGGTCTAACCTCCAAAACCCACTTAACAAGACCATTTAACAGCTTGTAATCTTTTCCCCTAAATAACAAAATTTTCTATTATCTATCAAATAACCAAAGTGGGGGGAACACCCTCCCCACCTTCTGGGGATGGGACATTGTTCTCTTAAAATGACTTCCTGCTGATTTGGGACGTTGCTCTACTTGGTACAATCCTTCTCCTCAGATGAGGTGGTATTGACCCTTGAATACTGATGCAAAATAATTAAGATTGTATTGATCTTTGTATACTGATACAAAATTAAGATTATATTTGGCCACACTGGTATTGATCTTTGTATATTGATACAAAATTAAGGGTAACGCTTCTTAAAGGTATTGTTCGTAGTAATATTTAAAAATGAAATGTCAAGTTTTGACCTCTTGCTACCAACCGACATAAACTGTTTAGGATAATTAAGAAACGGAAACTAATAGTCATGAAAACGTGTCATTTTGTTAGTTACTATGACAGTCTATCACAGTTATTTTCTAAGCTACTCAGAAATCAAGTTGCTAAGAGACAAGCAATATTTGCTTATCTAAATATAAGAGATAGATAGGGCATCTTCAAAAACCTCAAGAGATCTGCAGAATATGGCATTCAAAGATGTTTTCTTAACTTAAGATTTTTTGATATTGAGACATGTCAGCTCCTGACAGCACCCCCTATTCTACTCCAAGTAGAAGATGAGCATCAAAGAATCTCCAGTGGGAGATGACTGAATTGGTGGTAAGCCTTTCTCTTGGCAAGAAAAACCACTTGCTTCAACTGTAGACAGACTTCTGTCCAAAAAGGACAAAACTTGGAAGCAGATAAGTCGACAGCCTAGCTCTGCCAAGACAGGGTAAGTAAGTTCTTCATAATTCCTGCTCTACAATCAATGTCTGTCAGAGAAACGGGGCCAAATGGCTGAAGATTGATGCTGTAATGTATGGAGAGAAAATGGGAACTGTCCAGGCAGCCACTGCTATGTCATTTCTTAGTTTTGGAAGCTGCAGGCCCTGCAATTCCTATATAATCAGATATATTTATCCCTCTCAGGTCTCTGAGGTGGTTGAAGAATAGATAGCTAGAGTCTCATAGTTAAATTTTGAGTTGTTTAGGAATCAAGAGGGTGTTCTGGATCTAAGAAGATATTTTTAAAATTATGAGGCAAGTTAGTATGAAAGCTGAGTTAGATATAGAACTTTAAACTCATGGAGATGGTTAGATAGTAGAATGTTAAAGTCAGGTGCCAAATAAATATGGACTGGACATTGGGAATGTATGCTAAGTCATATAACTCTTATAATTGTGGCCTATTTATTTCTGTTGTTTTGTATTGTATTTATAGTTATAAGAAAAAGAACCATTTTTTGGACTGAAAGGGAGAGCTGTTGGGGGGAAAAAAGAAATACCTTAAACTAAAAAAAAAAAATGAAGGGAAGAGGAGGGGGGGTTGGGGGGGGAAGGTGGATAGGACTGGAGGGGGGAGTAGGGAGGGGATTGTGATTGAGATGTAACTTGAAGAAATAAAAAATAAATTATTAAAAAAAGTCTCCCAACCAAAAATCCCAGGTCCAGGTGGTTTTAATGCAGAATTTTATAACACTTTCAAAGAAGAGCTAATAACAATACTCCTCAAACTATTCCACAAAACAGAAACCGAAGGAACATTTCCAAATTCATCTCATGAGGCCACAGTTACCCCGATACCTAAGCCATACAAAGACTCAAAGAAAAATGAGAATTACAATTTCTCCCTTATGAACATTGATGAAAAAATACTCAATAAAATACCCACAAATTGAATTCATGAACACATCAAAAACCATGATCAAGTAAGCTTCATCCCAGAGATGCAGGAATGGTTTACCTTACAAAAATCCATCAATGTAACCCACAATATAAAGAAACTGAAAAAAAAAAAAAAAGAAAAAGACATGATCAACTCATTAGATGTTGAAAAAGCCTTTCACAAAATTTAACACTCTTTCATGATAAAAGTTTTGAAGGCTCTCCTTTTCTAAGGAGAAGGGAGTTGATGGGGGAAGAGGGTGGGAGGGAGAGAATGGGAGGAGAGGAGGGATGGGGCACAGGTTGGGATGCAAAGTGAATAAATTAATAAATTAATTAGAAAAAATGTCTTGGAGAGATCTGAGTTACAAGCAAGGCCCATAGCTAAACATAATAAAGGCAATATACAGCAAGCCAATAGCCAACATCAAATTAAATGTGAGAAATTTTAAAGCAATTCTACTAAAATAAGGGACAAGAAAAGGCTGCCTACTCTCTCCATATCTATTTGATATCATACTTGAAATTTTAGCTAGAGCAGTAGAACAAGTAAAGAAGTTCATGGGGATACAAATTGGAAAGGAAGAAGTCAAAGTACTGTTATTCACAGTTGATATGCTTGTATATATCAGGGACCCCCAAAATTCTGTCAGGGAACTCCTACAGTTGATAAATACCTTTAGCAAAGTGGCTGAATACAAAATTAACCCAAAAATTCAGTAGCTGTTCTTTATACAAATGATAAATGGGCTGAGAAAGAAATTAAGGAAACAATACCCTTCAAAATAGCCACAAATAATATAAAATACCTAGGAGTAACTCTAACCAAGCAAGTGAAAGACCCATATGAAAAGAACTTATGTTTCTGAAGAAAGAAATTGAAGAAGTTATCAGAAGATGGAAAGATCTCCCATGCTCATAGAGCACTAGGCATAACAGTAAAAATGACCATTTTCCCAAAATCATTTCAATGCAATTCCCATCAAAATTCTGACACAATTCTTTTTTTTTTTTAGTTTGTTTTAAAACTATAGAATTTATTGTTTTCTTGTGATGCTTACAAGAATACCTTGTTTCTTTTTTTAACATTTATTTATTAATTCAAGTTATAGCTCTGTCACAGTTCCCTCTCTCCACCCCTCCTGATCCTACCCTCCCACCCTCTACCTCCTTTCCCACCTATCCTACTCCTCCAGTGTGTGGTGTGCCCTCACATACCAGCCTCCCTCAGTTCATTGGCACATGATAACTAAGAGCTTCCCTGACACAATTCTTTACAACCTTAAAAGAACAATCCTCAACATCATATGGAAAAAAATGCAGGATACCTAAAACAATCCCATACTACAAATAAATAAATAAGTAAATAAATAAAACCTTCTGGAGGTATTACCTCCCCTGATTTTAAGCTGTACTACAGAGTTGTAGTAATAAAAAACACATGGTACTAGCATAAAAACAGACCAATTGATCAATGGAATTGAATAGACCCATGCTTATCACCCTGCACAAAATTCAAGTCCAAGTGGATCAAAGACCTCAACATAAAAGTGGATACACTGAATCTGACAGAAGAGAAAGTAGGGAAAAGTTTTGAACACATTGACAGATGAGACAACTTCCTGAACAGAACATCAACAGCTCAGACACTGAGATCAATAATTAATAAATGGGGTGTCACGAAATTGAAAAACCTCTGTAAGGCAAAGGACACTGTCAAAAAGAAAAAAAACCCAGCAGCCTAGAGATTGGGAAAAGTTCTTTATCAACCCTACATCTGACACAGGGCTGGTATCTAAAATATATAAAGAACTCAAGAAACTAGACATCAAAAAACCAAATAACCCAATTAAAATGGGGTATAGAGCTAAACAGAATTCTCAATAGAGGAATTTCTAATGGTCAAGAAGTAGTTAAAGAAATATTCAACACCCTTAGTCATCAGGGAAATGCAAATCAAAATGACTCTGAGAGTCCATTTTACACTTGCCAGAATGGCTAAGATCTAAAACTCAAGCTCATGCTAACAAGGATGTGGATCAAGGAGAACATGCCTCTGTTACTGGGGGGAGGGCAAACTTGTACAACCACTTTGGATATCAATTTCCAGTTTTCTCAGAAAACTGGGAACAGATCTACTTCAAGATCCAGCTGTACCACTCCTGGACATATATCCAAAAGATATTCTACCATAGCACAAGGACAC